>APFE030238001.1:32486-58864 GCA_000404065.3 Pinus taeda
CCTAATATTATAACATATATATATTTATGATATTAATAATAATTAATAAATAGTTTGAATTTATTTACCTTCTTAAACTAACCCTAAATTATTTTATTTATTTATATATTTTTCACCTAGTTCAACTAATTTCCATTTTAAAATAATAAATAAATAATAATAATATTATATTAATAAATAAAATTTTGACCTTGGTCCCAAAGTCAAAAATTAGTTGTTAATCAAATTTAGCCGTTGGAGTCTCTGCTCAGTCTATTTAACATGCCAAGCTGGATCTGTCTCTTCAACTTGTCCTGACGATGAACCACACTAGTTGGTTCGAAACGCGTTGACAAATGAAAATTTTATGTGATTTACGCTAAAGAATCTCTCATAAATTTGACATGGATCATATAAGCCGAAATTCTACAATTGTATCCTCTCATTCATTGGATAATTTTTCCTCCCAACCTCTTCGGTGAGCCATATTCATATCACATAGCAGATGCTTGACACTAGATTATAAAATATTCTACTTTACGTGATACCACCTCTACAATCCAACTCCCATGTTTGAATTAGTGGGCAGGAATGATTCTATAACTCCTCTAGTAGTTCATTACCTCATTTTTCCTTTATTATGTTAATTCTTCACCATGAACCATCCTTCCAAGATGCATTAAGGCCATATTTAGACAAGTAAGGCCACCTACCCAAAAGTAGTAGATCTAAATTCTAATGGTCAATTTGTCTACTATGATCTACTCAATATTTAGGGCCTTATCCTCCTCTCAAAATTCTACAATAGCTCAATATGAAAATGAATTGGATTTTGGGGCAAGAAGCCCTTTTATAGGAAAACCCCTAGTTTTTTCCATCGCCCATTATGACCAAACCATAGCTCGGTTTGACGAGCCGTATGAAATGTTGGAAAGGTCTCACCAAGTTCTATAACGGGTCTCTTATTTTGTTTTGGTAATTTAACACTTCACCGGGAAGCCATTTTTTCCACGAGCTCTCACTTTACCGCTTATACAATCGAATTTCTTCATATGAGCCGCATGTATTCAAGTACCACTTTACCTTTGCACTAGTCAACTCACATGTCACTTTTCATCACGAGTAGCCATTTTCTACTTATGTTTTATGGTCCCCTTTAGGCCTCCCCCCATGTGGGAGCATCATCGAGTCACCCTTGTTTAGAGCATCAGAGATGAGTCACCCTTGCATATATGGAGTATGTTCCAAGTCCCCTTGAGTTCAGTTACAATGTCTCATACATCTTTGTGTCACATTCATCCCCTCGTGCTCATAGCTTTCCTCTATATATATTGTTTCATCTTTGAAAATCCACCGTATGAGTAATTGACCATCCCCTCTGGAATCAGGTTAGTTACTTCTAGGTCAACCATGCATATCATGATTTGACAAGGGAAATCCTTAGTCCACCTCCCATTTTGTATCCTTCCATCATCATTCTTGGTGTCATTCCTTTAGTCAAATTGCTATGACCCTTGAGCCTTTGTTGAGGAATCCTCATTGCCTCACCTCTGGAGGGCCCTCTTCTGTCTACTTCAACACATTTATTCCAGGAGAGTGATCTAGAGGGTGATGTACCTTGGTTCCAAGTTTCATCATTTTTCAGTGCCTCAGATCAAGAAAAGGGAATCATCATTTCCCTTTAACTTGATTATTTCTCACATGCATAACTCCAACTCATTATCACACGATTGAGAACCCTGCACTTGATGGTCTGGTGATCTAGCAAATTGCACCAATATTTCCTGTGTATGTGTGACATGTTCTAGACCTTATGAGGGGGTGGCCCTTCAGGTAGTCCCTCGAATGTCAGCAGATCATGATCCAACCACAGATGTAGTTCCATTGATTTGATGGGTTCAGTTTCCATTACTTATATCACCCACAACATGAAAGTTTCATTCAAAAGATCCATTCAGATCTTCAGAGCCCTTCCCTGTGCAACATGGCTTATTTGGTTGTGATCTCACCTCCCCATGTCAACTTGAGGGGCATTATGTCTCATGTAATCAAATCAACAAATGTTATTGTATTCTATCCTGACCTCTATTTTCCAAGAACAATATGTATATGGGACCCATTAAATTAATGTATCACTTTCTAGCCCATTGATGCCACCATATCATGTATCATGTAACTTGTAGCTCAGTCCCACATTTCTAGGATCTCCATTATTACTTTTACTAAGTTATCTCGATAAGTATGAGCATGCCTGCCCAGCCTCATTTGAGATCATTTACTCCAAAATAAAAGGAGACTTATATCAGCTTCATAGGTCTTGCCCCCCTCCATTCCTCCATCCTCCCTTACATTGCATCAATTCTCTCTCTCTCTCTCTCTCTCTCTCTCTCTCTCTCTCTCTCTCTCTGACTTCTCTTTGGTGTCTCATGGAAATGTATCCTACAATGTATTTCAGTCATACGATTTTCTTCCAACACTCGTATGTTGGGGGAAATCTATTATCACCTACAAAATGATCACCTAGCCATTTTTAGCTTGGTGGATTGAAATACATCATGTAGGATTAATTTTACCATAGTAAAAACACTTTCCCCATAGGAAATAATTTAGTAAACAATTTTTATTAAACTATTTCGGTTTAAAATAAAAAACCCCATAAGAATAATTGAATAAATCATTATTCATTTAATTTTCTCTAGAAATAATTATCAAATCATTATTTCATAATCATTTCTTAACAAATTTCACTAAATCACGAAGGAATAATTAAATAATTCACTATTTATTTATTATTATTCCTTAATTTTACTTTTGGAATAATTGTTAAATCATTATTTAATAATTGTTTCAAATTCACACTTTTCTTAATCCTTGCAAAGTGATGAATAAATATCTTTATTTGTTAATTACTTCAACCATTTTCTAAATAAATATATTTGACCATTTTGAATATATTTTCCCTCTCCAAAAAATACAATAAAGTATTCCTAACGGTTAGATCTTGATTTGGTCAATAATATTTTATTATTTTCCAATTTCTAATCTAACCCAATACTTTTCTATAAATAAGAGCACTTTCCATTCATTGTTCGCCATGATCATTATCATAGTCACCACTATCATCTTATGCCATGCTCCCACTTGAGTTCTATTTTGTTTTGGGTTTTCCACATATTGAGAGAGAGAAATAGATCACTAAAGCATAAGGACATCAAAGGACCCATCCCATAGAGGGGGATTTACATACCCATGTTGTAAATATTATTTTTTAGGTGATATTAATAAAAATATTATTCATGTAAAGTCTTATTGTATTGGGTGATTGCATGGGTTATCTTTTATGTTATATGTCTTAAATTGCACATGATCTTTTGCCACAATGTTTTTTCCTTTGTCATTCCAAATCTGAAGCGTAAACAACCACATATTGTTGTTGGGGTCATTTTTCACCAGTGACGTAAGTGAATTATTTTTGGTACACTCGCTAAGAATTTTCATACCGACGATGATAAAATATGGAGAAGAAACAAAGGATAGTTAGAGAAACGTAGTCTATCCTTATGTGATTAGGTAAAGAATGACTAGTTGCGTAAAGATCATTGAAACTTAATTCATATGGAAAAAGAATGTAGGAGTAAGTTTCTTATACTCTCAGGACTATCAAATCAAAAATAACAGCTTACTATGAGGAGCCTAAATGAGAAGGTAAAACATAACGCCCTTGTTAGGACTCAGGTCACCAAGGTATGGAAGAAAAACAAGAATCTACTGAGGGTGAGTAGATCTTTAGCCTCTCTTCATTAAAAAGAGGAGGATGGTTTCAAGTGAAGGCAAAGGTGTAAGATGCAAGTGATAAGAACACACACACACACAAACACATATACAAACATATGTTTCTTCTTGTATCTTGCATTTGACACCTTTGGCTTCACTTGAAACCATCCTCCTCTTTTTAATTGAAGAGAGATTGAAGATCTACTCCCCCTGAGTAGATTCTCCTTTTTCTTCCTTTTTCTTATATATAATATTATATATATATATATATATATATATATAAATATATATAATATTATATATATATAAGGTGGTGAATATAAATGTTTGATCCAGAGTGGTATGATGAGGAGAGGCTATTCATCAACATGAAGAAAATAAGCTACAGTAGAATATTGGTGCACTAAAAGGGAATTGAAAAATCAAGTCTGCAATATCAACACTTCAATAATAGAAAACATGATCCATTTGTCTTAGGAAGAGTTGATTGCTTATAAAATGAAAGGCCTGCATATCTTATATTCCATACTCTTATTTCATTTATATAGCATATGTATTATGCCTGGTAGTCATAAGTTCATAAAAATAATTGATACAACTTTACAATTTACTTAGTTATCAATTGGGATATATATACCAATTGGTTAGTATTTGGTTTAGTTGGAGTAACCTTTTGTATATTAGACATCTCTTCTTTGAGGAGTAACCACGAGTGTTTTCCCATTGCATAAACCAATTAGTCATTGGTACAATGGGTGTTAATATGGATTAGTATTAGTCTATATTTGGAGTAGCTTGATCTCAGGGAAAGAAGTAACAATCAAAGCCATTCCATTTGTAGTACAAATATTGGTACAAAATGCATTGGTAGGTGGGAGACATCGGGTGATCCTCACAAGTAAATTCAACAAGCATAAAGTGTCAAAAATAAAAATAAAAAACTAGATGAATAGTCAAAAGAGATAGTGTATGTTGATGGGGAGAATTTCAAATATACATCTAACACTCTAGAGAAGATAAATAGCTATAAGAAGGCACAAGGATATTTTCTCTCAATTGTAGGAATTGCTATCCGTTGACATTGATGTCAAAAAGGGAAGTTTTTCCTTCTTGAGAAATAAAATGCTAATCTAATATCAGGAGGTTTGTTTACTAATTCTTTTTTGGAGGTGTCTTTGGCAAAGATTGAAAATTATTGTGGTTGTAGTTGAGATTGGATGGAATTATTCAAGAACCTCATCAAGGGATGTGGTTGGATGTGTGGAAAGATAAATATTGTCCATTGAAGTGAGAGATAAGTTTGTAAGGGGGAGAGTGAGAAAACTTTGGTGATCATGAGAGAGACATATGTTTCCCTTTTCCATTAATTTCAAAGAGGGAGAGAGAAATCAACAACAACTTGTGCCTATGGGAGATTGTTGTTAATGTCAAAGGGGGAGATTGTTGGCATTGATGTCAACCTCATCATATTGGTGATTGTTGGAATTTTTGTGTTCCTTAGTGCATGGATGAAATGGTTGTGTCAAAGGATATTTTTTGCATGGTTATGTAGCATTAGATGGGAGAATTCTTGGGGAAAATGTTGTTAGATATCACCGGGATTATGCTGGTAGTTATAGTCACAAGTTTAGAACCATTATAGTAGCAAAAAATGACTGCTATGATTGTTGAATGTTCCTAGCTCAGTTCAGGAAAGAAGGTTTATATTTGGAGGAATTTTTGTACAATGCATCAATTCAATTCATTGTGAAAAGTGAATATTTGGATACACCTTATAAAGGAATTTCCAACAATATATGGAAATGATATAGGGTGGAGGAGTTATGGCAGTTTGAAGTCTAGGAGTGAGTAAAGGAAAAGGAGTCTGATCCATTTATGGTTTGAGTGTTGTTTCATAGTTAAAGGAGCTAGACCAATATGGAACCTAGTCTGGGTATAATTGAAAAGGAACAAAGTGGAACACCTTAAACCCCTGTAACCCAAGACCACCATGGGACCTAGCCCATCTACTTTGGACATTCTAGTCCTTTGGCTATTCACGGGTGTAGATTAAGGAAAAACTTAAACTACTATAGATGTGGAAAAAAATGTTGTTTATTATTTTAATGTGTTTTAGGATTTCGGCTGTAACTTTTTATAAGGGGCCATTCAAGCTATTTGGGCCTCTAGACAATTGGCATGTTAAAAATCACTTGAACCTTTGAATCTTTAGTTTAGTGCCTTCCAGTTGAGGTGTGGTTCTAACATTTGAGCATATGTTTCCCATGTGATAAGAGATAAGGGGAAACATTAGGTGAAATAGAGCACCTCTAGTTGTTTATTTGTTCTCACAAAAATAATTTGGATGCACAAGGGATGAGTGATTATATATGTAAACAATGAAATTTTGGCATCAGACTTAGTTATGGAGAAAAAAAGGAATTTATTATATAATTTAGACAACATGAACTACATGGAACAAAAAATATTATTTACCATGATGAAGTGATGGATAAAAACTCATTAATAAAGTAACAAGTAATAGCAATTATGTTTTGGCTCTTTAGTAACACAGTTAAATGGTGAGGTTACGAAAATTCCCAATAAATTGCTACAAGTTTTGAGTTAGTAATTAAGTTAGTTAACTAAATAAATATTATTGACCATTTATCTAATCTTCTCCAAATCTCCCAAAAATAATAAAATACTAATAATTGCTAGATCTTGATCTTGTCAACTAAATATTTTATTATTTGACTAGATATAGTGTAATTTATCATTTTATTATAAACAGAGAGGCTTTTCCCTTTCCATTGATACATGATCACTATCATTATCATCATTTTGATCCTATAACCTTCGAGCTCTCCATTTGAGTTTTCCCATTTTCTTATTCACAATTCCATTTCCCACTTGCACACTGAGAAGAGAGAGAAATAACGTGTTTCAACGTCAGGGAGAAAAGATCCCTCCCTTAAAGGTGAAAAATATTGACATGTGTCAGACTTTCCTACTCTTAGGTGTCATCTTATTAATAAAATTTGTCTTTCAATTCAACATATTTTGTGAGATATTTGCATGTGGTTCCAATTTTTCTTATTTTCTATAGGGTTTTCTTAAATTTTATGTGCATATATACAGACAAGTGTTTTGCATCACGATAAAGAGTATTTTTTGTTCTTGTTTTTATGCTACTTTAGTCACCTTGTAAAAGTAGATTTTTGGTACATCCACTTAGAAATTTACCGCTAACACTGAGAGAGGGAAACAATTTAGCTGAGACATTTTAGTTATTTGAACGCAGTCTTATTGAAGATTGGAGGACAAGATAGTGATCCATGTTGAAGTACCTTCTTGAGTATTGGAATAATCAATGAAGGAACTCCTAAAGCCAAGTGTGATTAGTAGAGTGGATAAAATTGTGACTGTGTAGTGCAGCTGTTAGAGAGAACATAGTTGAAGATGGAAGCTACAAAATGTTCAAGCATTGTAAAGGAAAGTTTAGCCAACCTAGTGAAAATTAGAAGGCTAAGTGTTAAGTGCATGAAACAAAAGACCAAATAGAGAGAGAGAGAGAGATTGGTAGAGGAAGGTTTGTGAGCCTAATGTGTAGAGAGGCAAAAGAGCTACCAGAACATAGACTGATCAAGAATGATGAGTGTATAAGTGTGATGTTGCTGGGAGCATGAGGAGTGATAGGAGAGAAGGATGTTATGTAAACTTATGTGTGGTCATGTAGACACTAACATACTTTTTTATTCTATGAGTGAGTGTACTAGAGAATAGAGATCTAATTGTGGTAGTGTATTAAGGTGAGTGAGAGCCTTAATTGAGAGAAAAAATGCAAAAATCACACCCATGGGCATAATTTAAAAATCCCATGAAAAATTTCTTTGTAGATTCAACAGGTTGGTCCATGTATAATCAGGAAATTGATGCTTCCATCTAAGTGGGTGTATGGAGAATAGCTTGGGGGTTGGTTCATGCTACAAGCAGGTTCTTGCAAAATCAAGGAGTTGGCATTTCTTGTAAGCTAATCACATATATACTGAAGAGGGAGATGGTTCTTCCTACTAGTGGGTGCTAGAAAAGCACATAAGGGAGTTGGTGCATCCTGTTGGTGGGTGCTAACAAAATAATTAAGGGAGTAGTGCTTCCTACGCATGAATTTTTAAGAAAATTGATGTAAGATAAGTAGTGGCTTTAGATTTTTCATCATAACGAACAATATTTGTGGTTTTATCCCTTTATTGGTTTCCACGTTAAATTTATATGTTCATATGTGTATGTTATCTATGGTGTTGCTGTGATTTTCATATGAGGATTTATGTTATTTCTTACATAACATGCTGCTAGATTTTTACATGAATGGCTTCCAAGTAAAATAAAAAATATAAATTGGAAATAGTTATAAAATTAGGCTTATTATTGATTCACCCCATCCATCTCAGTATTAACCTTGTTTCCAATAGGATACTCTTAGATGTTTTAGGGCTGAGCTAAAAATTTTCAAGGCTAATAATGAAAATATTGTCACAGCTTAGGAGAAGAAAGTAGAAGTAAATGCAGTTATACTGCAAAGTGTATCATATATCTAGAGACAAAAGTAGAATGCACTAGGCTCTATCTACCTACAAAATTATAAGTACAGGAAGATTCCATTAGGACTTGGAAAGCATGAATTAAGTTTTGATGGTGCAAAAGGTAAAATATCTAACAAATTACATAAGAAGGCAAGTTATGAGTTATGGGCATTATGAATTTGTCGTTCTGAAACAATTGGTCTTTGACCATGGTCAACACTTTGAAGATGAGATATGGCATGATCTATCCTCTTTGTTGGGATTTGAACACAAATATCCTTCGTCTTATTATCCCCTGACATATCCCTGTCCACCATTACTTTGCATGCATGGGATGGTCATCCTTCACAGCCCCTTGGCTTATATCACAACTGCCGAGTCACAGTTGCTAGAAAGATCATCTGTATTGACATCAAAGTCGTCGATGCTCCCCTTGACTATAACATCATTTTGGGTCATATTTCTACTTATGCCATGTCAGATGTTGCATCTTCAATTCACCGTAAGATTTGATTTCCCCACAAGGGAAAGATTGTCATTGCTGATCAGTTGATGTATTACAATCCAAAATCCCAGACTTCACCTCAGACCAACATTTCATCCATGGCTGACAATAAGACTATCTTGTCTATTTCTATAGAAGTCTATAGTGATTCCTCTTTTCTTGGTGCTTACTATGGACCACCACCTACTCCTTCTGAGCCTATCTCATTGAGTGTTTGCATGCTCCAAGCATCGCGGGCCACCCACAAATAGGGCGTCATGTCTGAACAACAGTCCACACCTTCACAACCTATTGTTCCTAACTATACCATGCCTAACAATACAACTCCTCAAGAACCACCTCCTTTTGTTAGTGCCTCTCCTAATCCTTTTCTACCTGGTTCCATTCCCCAAGCCCTTAACCATGCGGGAGCTACTCCTCCAGGTCATTGCCCTTTTGGTCAGATACCGTTCTTGTTTCCACCTCTCGGAGTTTATTCTATACCAGTCATGGCTACATTTAGTCTACCAAATATCACCCTTGGGATCCTAGTCTGGTACATTGAACCCCCTGCAAACACTCCAACTCATCAGTTGAAGCCTTACACTACTTTGACCCCAGTCCAACCAGTGATTCCTACCCCTACCTTTGCTTTAGTTCCATAGCAACCTCAGTAGGAGCCTACTCCTAATGTGAAATAATTTGGTGAGGTGGGAAAAGCCCAAAAAAAGGGATCTTAATATAAGTATCCCACAACAACTCCAGCTACCCCTAATCCCCCAACGCCTCTTCCTCCTTGTGCTTTGTGTGATGTTGTCGGTCTTGCCACCAATAACTATCCTAAACTCCCTCACATTAAAGAGGTTTTCATTGATATATTTACCAATCCTAACATCGCCGAGGTCCAAGTAACCTTTCTTGAATCAGCTAAGAGAATCCGTTCGTTACGCACAAATGACCCTTGCGCTTTGTGTGATAACTATGACCATTATTACCGTCACTCTCCCCATCTCGAAGTTTTTTGCAATACACTTCAAGTACTTTACAAAATAGAGGCCACTCATATTGAGTCCCTTTCTGCTTTACCCGTGGAGTCTGGTCCCACCTGTACTCCAGTATAGGAAGTCTCCCAACCACCCATCATGATCCCTTCCCCTGATGTCGAGATGACCGAAAATTATGCTCCCATCCTCTACCTATCATCATTCATGACATTGGTCCTTGAGAACTCCCTAGATATCTCCTCTCATGATTTTTTTGAACCTCCTTTAGCAAACAATGAATAATCATAAGACTAAATGGAATTTAATTCTCTTCCCTATGCTATGGGCCTATAGAACTTCTGTCAAGACTGACACTAGGTTCACTCCTTTCCATCTCATTTTTGGAGAGGAGGTAGTTTTACCAATCAAGTGTGAAATCCTTTCCCTTCACCTTGCTATCGAACTCCTCCCAGACACCCAAACCTTAGAACAATGACTTATCATGCTTGAGAGTGCTTATGAAGATCATCATGTTGCATTGCAAACCATTGAAGTGACAAAGAAATGTACCAAAGCTTAGTATGACAGTAAAGTCCACCATCATACCTTCCATGAGGGAGACCTTGTTCTCATATATGACCAATATCATGATGTCTTGGGACGTGGAAAGTTTGAACGTTTATGGTTAGGGCCTTATATCATCCATAAGTGTTCGGGAAAAGGGGCATACCTCTTGGAGGACCCAGAAGGCCAAATCCTTCCTAATCCTTGGAATGTGCTCTACCTAAAGAAATATTACCCATATCATTTCCCATTGAAGTGCATGTATCTTTGTCTTTCTTCTTGGATTTAGGTAGCTTGCATCCCCCACTTTATTACATATTTCCTTCTTACGTATTTCATATGGATCCATCATCCACACCTTATATCAGTTTTGTCAATGGTGCGACTCACTTCACTGGGAACCTTGCCTCAATGGCTTGGGCCATTTTTACCCCCATGCATTCATTAGTCCACTCCAACGACATTTGTATTGGTCTTTCCACCAATAACTAGGTCGAATATGATGCAATGATAGGTTTGTTAATTGATGCCCTTGATCATCACATCCTCCACCTTCATGTTTGTCTAGATTCCCTACTACTTGTCATGCAATTGAATGACATTTACTGGGTGCATAATCCTATCCTATTTAGAAAATATCTACGAGTTAAGCTTTTGATGTGTGAATTTGAATCCATTTCATTTAGACATGTACCTAGAGCCCAAAATAACTATGTAGATACCATTACTAATAACATTCTAAATTGTCATTTGTTATAGATCTAATCCAAAAATATATGATAATATAAATAAATCCAAGAAATAATAAGATCTGAATATAGAAATGCTTCTTTATTAATCAAAACCATTAAGGTAGGGCAACACCATACATTCACTCCTTAAGGAGAATACTCCACAAGCCATATGCCTGTTCATAAAATATTCCTTGACATCTCTCCATGTGGAATCTCTAGCCTCTATAATATATATAGGCCTCATACATACAATACCATGGGTCATTACCAAGGTTCCCTCACACCATCGAACTAATACCATGGGCCCATTACATTATTACTAACTACTTGTGGTCCCTTACATGATATGGGTTAACCACCTTATTTATTACTATGGCCCATCCAATTATTACATTATTACCTTGGGTACCTCCCTTTGTACCCCATATTATCCCCCTAGGTATATAACATTCCACCCCCCTTAGCATACATTCACTCCTTCCTTAAGGAGTGAATGTATGGAGTTTCCCTACCTTAAGGGTTTGATCAATAAAGAAGCATTTCTATATTTAGATCTTATTATTTCTTGGGTTTATTTGTATTATCATATATTTCTAGATTAGATCTATAACAAGTGGTATAAGGAGTGAATGTATGGTGTTGCCCTACCTTAAGGGTTTTATCAATAAAGAAGCATTCTATATTCAGATCTTATTATTTCTTGGGTTTATTTATATTATCATATATTTTTGGATCAGCTCTGATACCACTTGTTATAGCTCTAATACCACTTGTTATAGATCCGAACTGAAAATATAAGAAAATACAAATATACCCAGAAATAAGAAGATAGAAATAGATAGAAATGCTTCTTTATTGATCAAACCCTTAAGGTAGGGCAACACCATACATTCGCTCCTTAAGGAAGGAGAACACACCACAAGCTATATGCATGTTCATACAATATTCTTTGACACCTCTCCATGTGGAGTCTGTAGCCTCTATATAGGCCTCATACATACAATACTATGGGTCATTACCATGGTTTCCTCATACCATCGAACTAATACCATGGGCCCATTACAATATTACTAACTACTTGGTACCTTACATGATACGGGTTAACCACTTTATTTATTACTATGGCCCATCCCATTATTACATTATTACCTTGGGTACCTCCCTTTCTACCCCATATTATCCCCCTAGGTATATAACAGAAATTCACCAATAATCCTGAGAGAAAAAATTGTTATTTTTTGGACCGACACACGTACTTTATAGGGGGTTTTGAATTCAAACCCAACTATTCCCCCCAATTTCTAACAATAAATGTTGTTTTGGCGGAAAATATTCAAAGGTTTTTGCCTTAAATTCCACCACCCCACTCAACTTAACCATCTTATGGCCGTTAAGCCATGAATAGTAACTCCAACTGTAATTTTCTAGCTATGCTATGTAGTACCTTCACCCATGGTGCAGCCTCCTGAGCACAACTTCCTAGGTTACATCTCCATCAGTATCCATGTAGCCTGCTCAATGCGTTGTCCTCCAAACTTGGTAGTGTAGTTTATAGTCGCAACCTCCCTTGCAACTACCTAGAGCACTAAGACTATCTTGCTGCCATATAGTCATTGTGTAGGATCCCCTATATACAACTTCAATCTACTCCCATTCACTCTTCCCGAGAAGGGTTCCCCATTCAGCTTCGTGAGCTGAACTGCGCCTCCATCTATAATTTCTTTGACAATATATGGCCCTAACCAATGCATATGGAATTTACTCAAAAATTTAGTGAATTTACTATCATATAACAAGACAAGATCATTTACCTTAAATATGCAAAGCTTGATATGGTGATCATGCCACACTTTTTCATGTTCCTTTTGTACTTGTTGATGAAATCCTACCAAAAATCGATCCTCTTCAAGTTCCATTAGTTGCATGAGCTGTTCTTCCAAGGCCTCACGATCCACCATATCCGTCAAGGCTACTATGTGTAAACTAGGCACAATGTATGCCATCGACATTACAACATCAACCCCATATACTAATCTGAATGGCGTTTTCCCTATCAGCTTCTTACAAGTAGTCCTATAAGCCCATAGGAATGTGGATACACACACATCCCAGTCATTTTGTTGTGTGTTGCAGATCTTCGTCAGCAAATTCTCCAAAATCTTATTGAAGGGTTCAACAGTCTCATTTATGTGCGGGTGATATGGTGTAATCTTCTGATGGTGTACCTGGAATTCTTCAGTCAATGCGCTAATCGTCTCGTTAAGAAAGTGCATACCCCTATAACTCATCAACACTTTCGGGCAGACAAATCTGGTTAAGACATACTCAAACAAAAACTTTGTTGTTGTAGCCCTTGTACAATCCTTAACAGGTTGTGCCTCTGCCTATCTGGTTAGATATTTCATTGTAGTGATAATATAGCATGCACATGTTTTCTTTCCCAAGGGTTTAATTGGCCCAACAAAATCAATCACCCACTTCTCAAATGGTTGCAAGGACACTTGAGGATGTTGTGGTAACTCATCCCTTCGTGAGGGTCTGCCAGTTATTTGACATGCATCACATGCCTTACAATATGCCTTGGAATCTATGTGCAATGTTGGCCACCATATACCTGCATGCAAAATCTTTTGCATAGTTTCCTTACCTGCATAATGGCCTCTCGAAACTCCCACATGAACTTCAGTGAGAATGTTACCCCTCTCAAAGTCTGGCACATATATTCACAATATTTCATTGGCCCCCATTTTATACAAATGTCATGCAATGACTAAAAAATCGGTCGCATGCACTACTAATTCCTTCTTTTGATGGCCTATATATCAATCCGGTGTCATCTCCATAGTCAATACGTGAATAATGTCTACAAAATTATTATCTGCTATGTGTATCGAAAAGAGCTACACATATGGCAACCCTTCCTCTAGATTATTATGCTCCTCTCCTATTTCGATCCATGACAGATCATCAGGTCCTTTATTTAACCTTCCTGGTTTCATAATGACTTCAAAGTCATACTCTTGGAATAATAGAAACCATCTGAAAAATCTTACCCCCCCCCACCAATAGAGGCTTATTGACTAGGTATTTCAAGGCAGAATGATCTGTATACATCTTAAAATTCCCTCCTAATAGATAATGCTTGAATTTTTGCAACATGTACACCATGGCCAATCCTTCGCGCTCAGTTGTTGAATAATTCTTCTTGACCTTCAATAATTTCCTACTAGCAAAGGCTATAGGGTGGTCCATTTCGCCTTCACTGGCCTACGTTAACTCTAAACCAAATGCAATGCAAGAGGCATCCACATGTACGT
This sequence comes from Pinus taeda, assembly GCA_000404065.3. Classification (NCBI taxonomy): domain Eukaryota; kingdom Viridiplantae; phylum Streptophyta; class Pinopsida; order Pinales; family Pinaceae; genus Pinus; species Pinus taeda. The sequence continues at coordinate 46,884 of APFE030238001.1, forward strand.
GAAAATCCTTTTTCCAATCAGGGAATACCGAGATCAGTGCAGTGACCATATTTTCCTTCAATACATCTAAGCTGTGATGACATTCTTCGTCCTAACAGAATGTTGCATCCTTCTTTAGTAATTTCTCCATGGGCGCAGTAATTTGAGCATAAGATTTGATCATTTTTCTATATTATCTTGTATGTCCCAGTGTCGCACGTAGCTACTTGATGTTCCTCGAGGCCTCCAAATTCACAATTACTGCAATCTTTGCAGGATCCACCATCAATTCTTTCTTGCACACCACGTGACCCAGCAAGATCCCAAAAGGAAGACAGAATATGCATTTTTTCAAATTCAGCGCGATCTGGTATCTGCGACATGTATCCAACATCAGGTGCATACTTGCTACATGGCACTTCACTAATCCAAACATTGTCTAGTCATCAAAGTATACTTCCAAGAACTTATGAATGAACTCTTTGAATACTGCTATAACTATGCGGAAAAATATTGCAGGCGAATTCTTAAGTCCAAACAACATCGCAGTGTATTGAAAACAACCCAATTCCGTTGCGAAGGTCATTTTTATCCTATCCTCGGGTGCGTGATCTTCATCTAATGATACCTAGAAAACCCATCGGTAAAGGAATAAGATTCTTGCCCTCCAACATTCTCTAACACTTCATTTGTAAATGGCGTCAGAAATGGGTCGTGGACACACACATCATTAAGCTTCCGCAGATCTACGCAAATCCTTATTTCACCTTCTTTTTTTTTTCTGCTGAACCACCATCGATCTTACCCAATCAGATTCTTCAACTGGTTCTATGATGCCTACCTCAAGCATCTTATCTAGCTCTTTGTAAACCTTTTCCTTATACTGAGGATTAAGGTGATATGACCTCTATTTAATAGGCTTAGCATCCAACTTCAAAGTGATCTTCATAATGCACAAATCACCAACTATGTCTTTCAAATCCGAAAACTTAGTAGGGAAGAGATCCTGGTATTCGTGAAGTAACTCAACAAATTTATCCACAGTAGCGTCGTCCCAATAATATCCAATCTTTGAAAACTTCGATTCTGCTTAAGTACTAATGTTTACTTGCTTTGTCTGCAACGACGTCGAGATGTCTAGGTTTTCTATTTGTGGGCCTTCAACTTCACAATGCCCTTCTACCTCTATAATGTTAATGTTTCTAGGATCTTCATCCTCCTCTTCAGGGATCACATTATAGCATTCCAGCACATGGCACAGTTGGGTGCTCCAATCTAGCTGGGTCCATTCCATAGGTTCTGTTAGCATTCTGAAGATAACCACCTTAATCTCTTGTAGCACTTCATCGATGCTTGTGAATCCATCTTCAAAGTTGAAGGTAAATAAGAACCCTTCCTTCAATATATCCCATTCCGCAATGGCATGGTGGAGCTTTTTTTCCAGATACCAGTTCATGGGAATTGTATCTAAAGTATGGAAAAATATGTGTACCCACTCTGGCTGTGGTTCTGTCCCCCATGCTTTAGTCCATTTTTCTAGGTGGTCATGCAGATCGTCCCTTCCATTATATTTCTCAGTCATTCTGGTGTTAACACGCCCAAACCACAACTTCATCATTCTTCAGTAATCTCTCCATTTAGCAAAATTGTCCTTATGCATACCCCACCATTATGCAGGTGTGCAATGCGAACTCTAATGCTTGGAAGCAGTGATCCTTAGGGACATCGCGCTCAAATTCATCCAAAAACAGATCTACATCAGTTAAACCATCATAATAGGGTAGTTTCCTTACCTCCGATGAAACACAACGCAGCGACTTCGTCATCATATTGCATCAGAGTGTATATACTTCATGCAAGTGATTCTACAAGTGCTCCATCTCTTCGTCTGAATCAGAGGTGCAAGAACTCTCCCAGTCCCATGCAATCTATCCATCTTCTGTCGGATTGATCCAGTCCTAGTCTCACGCTATTATTTTGTAGATTTTATCTAGTTCATCATCACTTTCCTCATAATCGTGGACTGGTTCAGTATATTGCACCCCTTCTGCAGGGTCCAATAGTACTACAACCCGAAGTGACTTCCTTTCAAATGACATCATCCTATTCTTCAAATTGATGACCCCATTCATATCAATGGCCCAGTCAATTCCCAGAAGTGCAGGGCATGGATTACTGTCATTAACGATTTCTATAACCTCAAAGTCATCCATCGCGCTTGCACCTTCTATATCAACTGTTACTCCATATAATCATCCCATGTGGATGATTTTATGTTGGTTTTCCATTCTGAGCTAAATCAGAGACCACTTAAGTGTAGGTCTCCCCATTCTTTACCATGTTTGTTTTGGTAATATGTTCACATTAGATCCCAAATCCAAGATGACAAGGTCCATCTCAAAATTGCCTATCTATGCAACGAGTCTAATCTCGCGCCCTATTCATGTCTTATGTTTTCCAATTTTTCTGACCACCCGATGTCCATCAGGGACCTTCTCTTTGTTGGCACATTCGTTTATTAATTCCTACAGGCCTTTCACAACTTTGTTATCATGCAGTAATTTTATGTAGGTCTACAAAAATGTAGTGAGTACAAAGGGAACAACCTCTGTAGGCACATTGGTTTCTTACACCTTGTCCTAGCTTCCTGAGGTGGAGGCCTCAGTGAAGCTTTTCTTGGCTTCCATAAAAGTTTCCTTAGCGCGATTTAGATCAAAGCCAAATTCCTTCTCTGGGGTCTTGTGGACCCATCCGTCCTCTTCAAGTTGTTTACCTTTATCATTGACAAGCATTATTCCACTTCTCCACACGATATTCATGCTTGGATCCTCCTCATGGGGCTCAATGCTTATCATTGTAAGTTATGCGTAGGCTGTTGAGGTTGTGCTTTCTTCTCCTATATCTTAGCTATAAGCACCGGGCATTCTTCTATAGTATGGTCGAACTGGCTGTAGTATTGATGAGATGGGCAAATTTGATTCTGGCACTCTCATGCATAGTGCCCTGGTTGTCTGCAGTTGTAGTAGATGATCTGACCATGGCCTCTACTAGGACCTCATTCACCTTGGCCCCTTCATCACCCCTAATAACCTCTGTGCACCCCTATGGCGCCCTGATCTAGAGCCAGAGTTTCTCCTTGCATCTAATATGTAGGTTTTCTTTCCATCATCAACTCATAGCTTCGACAGTGGCACTCATCGTGGCCCACAAGTTTGCAGAAGTTACATAACAACTGCTGAGGTGTCTCGACAAACTTTCGAAGTAAATGGAAATTATTCGTCGCATGTTGTCCAATAATTTGACAAATAGCACACCACAGTGCAACCCCCATGCTAAACCGTGTTGGGGCTTTTGCCTTTAGGGGAATTGGTCCCCCTCCTGTAATATAATTCACATACACGGGACAATGGTCTTTATCATGCCCTTGGCTCTTGCACTTTAAACACCAGACTTCTGCATGCACTTCTTGTCTAGTCTCCTTGTCTTTCCTCAAACTCTGCAATTCTAGATGTAGGCTCTATAATTAAGAGTGGATCTATTGTACCCCCAAGGTGGCATCCTGAATAGGTGATGCATGTAACCTCATCACGATTTCTAATGCTTCTGCTTGCGTTCCTATCTTTTGTTGTGACAGAACAATTCTCAAGTGGGGCAGAAGCAAAGCTATAAACCATTCACGATGTTGAATATCTGTGAGCTACATGTTAGCTTCTCGAATCTAACACTTCAACCTCTAATTTAATTCCCAAAGCATCTCATTGACGCTCATCATGATTTCTTTGAATCTGATTACTAACTGTGAGTTAGACTTAGGCTTACTAAACTCCTTGTTTAAATTTGCTTTAGTCTCTGCTAGCGATGCAAGAGGATTATCAAAACAATACATAATATACCAAGTTAGCACATGATCCTGTAGAGTGGTAACCAACTATGCTTTCTTTATATTGTCATCAATAATCTATTGTGTTGTCCACATAGAATTCGCAACAAACCAAAACGGTTTTGTATCTTTACTTCCTATTCCCTTGAAAATCGACAACATCATTGTGTTTGCCATGTTGAATGGTGGTGGTGGAGGTGGAGGTGTGGGAAAAGGTGTATGCAGTGGAGGCGGAGGTGGAGTGGACGGATGATCTACTCGAGGAATCCCCTGGGTGATTAACTGAACAATGCTTCGTGAAGGAGTTTGTTCTTCCCCTTCGTCGTCACTTAAGTGAGGTCCAATCAATGGACTATACTCCGTTCTTTATCCTTCGTTATTTCTAATGAGTCGTCCACTTTGTGTAGCTCCGAACATCAAGGTAATGGCATGACCCATTTTTCACATAACAACATTTTAATCCAAGTATTCAATTTACTTAGATACTTACCTCACGGTCTTTTGAAAAATCATCACTCCACTTCGTTATAGATAACTAAGGTATCAACTGCAAATTCTATAACAAATCCTCCCAGAATCCTATCGAACCAATGATCAACAGCCCGTGATCTTGTTTTTAAAATCTTCTAACCATTGCACTAATTTAGGAGTTCACACTATAGGACTATTGAGCTTCCACCTTCCTTGTTTGTTTGTTAATTTAGCTAACCACTCATACATTTCAATGGGAAAAGTGCATAAGAATATCTCGTTTAACTCTGTATACAGATACCTATTCAACCACTCTTCCTTCGACAGGCGCAAATTCCTGTTTTCTTGCACCGCGAACTTGTGAATCTTCCAATCCAACCACTTTTCAATTTCTATCTTGGTCAGATTCCAATGATGCAACATCACACATCTCCTTCAAGTAGATCCAGGTCCTGGCAACAGAACCATTTTCTGGCTTAGGAGGTCTTAACCCACATTCAAAGTTAGTTGCACCAACCAACAAAACCCTACACTTTCAGCAACAACCAACATAGCAGAGGCTGCAGTCTCACCTGAAGCAATATGGGGGGATGCAAGAACCAAGTTTCTGCAGCCGTGGATTAGTGTGATGTCTTCCAACGCCTCAGATCTACCTCCATGCAAATTGATACACCATTAGGGATTAACATTGCAACTCCATTAATAACCTTCAGACCTTTGCGAAGGTCTACGATCAGTCCTTGCGGAACATTAACAATCAATTTTTATACTTACGTGCATTAGAGAGAAGTCCTAAATTAGGGTTCACACAAATTTACTTAAGTTATTAATAAACATCAGAGAATTCATCAGAGTCTTCGCGAATGTACTTAAACATGCATTCCGTACATTATTAAGAGTTATTCAAGAGAATCGCATAACATCCAATCAATATTCCATAAACACATCACTCATCGAAAACATATAACATTAACATAAATAAACATAAATACGCAAGAATTCTTCGGAAAACTACCTTTATTGGTCTTCAATTCAGGAATACAGACTCAAAACTACCCCGGGCACATAGCTGTGCGGGTCCATGCACTCAGTTGTGGACTCTACCTAGGCCTCTGTGCACTCAGTTGCAGAACCTTTCTTCTATCTTACCCACTTCTCTTGGCTATCACTACCCTTCCCTTATGCCTTAGAATCTCTAGGAGACACCTATTTATAGCCTTTTTCATACAATGCCATGGTCCGCGGACCATGGGTGAATCTCAAAACGACTCAAACTTTCCATAAAAAAAGGGGCTAAACACCTTTCACTGTTATTCATCTACGCGCTCCGTATCCACAAATTGTGGAGACTTTACATTATTTACAAAAACAGTACCAAAACTTGGGTCATCTTAACCCAAAACTAACCCTGTGGACCCTATCCCAATAGGTCACCATTGCGTGAAGTTCCCTCCTTTGAAATCTTTGTTGAATATGAAGAGCCACTGTAGAGAAAGGTTTTTTGTGGTTAACCCATAACCACAATGAACAAAGGTCCGAGGATAGAGATACACTATAATGCTTGTGACCAACTATGATATTGATAGTGTGTGACCTAGCAAATGGACTTCAATGAAGTGTGGGTTTGTGGATGATCATAACAATGACAAACAAAGATATGAGGATAGAGATACCCTGTAATGCTTGTGACCAACTATGATAATAATAGTCTGCGACCTAGAAAACAGACTTCGATGAAGTGTGGGTTTGTGGATGATCCATATCCATAAAAAAATGAAAATATTTGGATAGAGATACCCTGTAATGCTTGTGACCAACTGTGATACTAAGTGTGCGGCCTAGCGAATGGATTTCGATGACAAGGATTTTTTGCGGTTGAACCATAACCATGATGTTGACTATTGATGAAGCAGAAGGTTCCTACATAGCATAGGGTGGGAGGGCACATATCTAAATAACCCAAGCTAGATGCTACTATGCTAAAACTAGTGAATGTGAGAAGCAAGTGCCTACTAAAGCGGGGTGGGAGGGCATGTCTCCAAAGGGAACCCACTCTGAATGTTGCTCCAGAATTAAAATGTACATAAATTGTTCAATATAACTCAAAATATTTATTATAACCTGTTTTTGGAAATATAATGACCATTTTTCATCTTTCCATGTGTTCTAAATCTCTATCTGGACACTCTGGAAACTTAGATTCGTGCTACAATTGTTCTGTCATCATAAAAATTCTGAAAAAAAAAAAAAAAAAAAAAAAAAAAAAAAAAAAAAAAAAAATAGTTGATTTTAAATCAGTGACATCTCCCTCATCCGAACTCTGTTTCGATCAATTGTTTTTTAAAATTGGGTAATTTTCAAGAGGAGCTCATATATACAATCATTTGTTTTTGAACGTCTGCACAAAAACTACAAGCTGTCATCCACAAATTGTCGTCAGAAACATTTATGCAACATAGGTGATTTTAAATTAGTGATATTTCCCTCATCCAGACTTCGATTTGGCCGATTGTTTTTTTGAATTTGGGTATTTTTTTGCAAGGAATCCAAATATATTATTATTTTTTTTATAAATTTTTCACCAAAAATTTTAGATCTAATCTACAAGCTCGTCGCCTAAAAACATTCCTACAAAATTGCTTTGTGGAAGTTGTAGACTATGCCTGGAGAATGTTGAATATTGCTGCAAAAAATTGAAACTGAAATATGCATCAAACCCTCATTCCCATGGAATCGTAACCTATCTATGATACCACTGATTCAGATCGTGGGGGGAGGCCCCCAAGATCTAAAAAATTGCAATGCTAGAAAGAAAGGGAGATACCACATAGTAAATAAAACCACAAAGAAACTTTTTTTTATTAAAACATATAATAGTTGTAAGTTCTACATTACGGTGGACAATCTATCCTTTTACAAAATGTGACTTGTTACTTATAGCCTTTTACAAAATCTGATACAAATTATTAATTTAAATAATGTATAATTTGATGATAGTAGTCAAACGTTTTGTGGCCTGTGTCATGCAAGTTGTACACCTTCCAAGTCTCTAGGATGGCATCACGATCCATATGTGCATATGACAAAATATGGTTAGGGGGTAGAAGATCAAGCATTAACTCATGAACTAATGGAACTAGAAGTTCACGAGGCAACAATAGAGGTTTTCTCATCTCTCCATGCAATCCATATTGCGCACTAACTAATGTGGTATTCATGTTATCCATAATGGTATCCATGGTATCGATGCCAAGTTGTGATGGATCCACTAGCTCTGTCGACGATACCATGCTCCAAGATGATAGTGACACCTATCTTGAAGGTGGTGGTACATGTGCAAGGTCCCTACAAGCCCTGGTATGATTATATCTACATCCCTTACTAGGTCTATAAAACTTTGATCTGGTGCTGGTGTAATCTAGCCTCATATGCAGCACGAACTCTATATATACATGTCAGGAAAATTAAAGTGGGACCTGGTCATGGTGGGGGAACTGGCCACAAGCTCCAATGAATCAATCATAGATAAAAGGGGTTCCATCAACATTCTTAAAACATCTTAGTGGAATAGGACTATGATGCCTAACATGTTGGCCCAAATGGATGTTAAACAACTCCCCACATACATCAATGTCCTTATTGGTGTCTTTCATTGACCCCAAGTAGATGTGACCAAAACCTCCTCCCTCTTAGTCCTATGTATGGCATGTAGGAGGTCGCTATGTGGGTTTTCCCTCTAGTAGGGTTGGATCAATTGATTGATGCTCTTGAACATCAAAGTCAAGTTATGTCTAATAGGTGAGTGAGCAGGGAGTGAACCCAATTATCATCCATGCAAGCTGGGACCTAACATCCTTAAACGTGATAGTGGTTGTGGCATGATCCCAAGAAGGGATCGACTTTGCACTATCACCCTTAGCTTCACCCTACTTGGGCTCTGCAAATAATAAACATAACATATATAACAAATTAAACATAATAACATATACATTAAATTCAAATGCCTCAATTGAAAATGATTTAAAAACTAAAGACAATTTCGATACATAAAGACATAAAGTTTAAAGAGAATTTAAAATTGTAGGAGGTGTACCTGCAACAAGTGAAGATGGTTCACTCTTTGTAACGTCATCAACAGAGATTGAAACACTGCCTCTAACACTCCTGCTAGTGTTGGAGCTAGGATCTACTACTGGAATGTGAACTCTAACCTGGCTATGGGATATTTCATGAGCCCGACCATGTGTAACTGACCCCCCCATACTCTGACAACCTACAAATGGGGACAATATGGGAGAATATCTGTATAAATTTAGTTGGAAGGGGATTGATTGTAAGAGTTATAAAGTTAATGAATATAAGGAAATCAAAGTATAGAGGAATAGAAGCAATAGAGTTTTATTTTAAGTATGTAAAAGTTGTCTAAGCCATATAAGTTTCCATCATAGACCTTTAGAATTGAAACAAAACAAATACACATAATAGATATCAACTAATCCAAGAAAAAATGTTTACTAAAGAATATTGACAAGAAAACCATTTCTAAACTCAAGTAGAATAATCTAGCCTACCTAAAATTTAGAGTCCCTTTTTGGATAATTTATCAACCAAAGTATTGAGTTCCATGTAAACACAAGAAATGATTAAATTTAACTTGGCAATTTTTCCCATTTCTAAATAATGCATTTTATTCATAGATCATAAATATGTTAATATTTGCAAAAAAATAATTATATATACCTATTTGCAAAACTAATCATGCTTCATGCCAATCAAATACTCCATAAGGTAAGTTCTTATAATGTTTGACTTTGACACATGACATACTAAGTGCACTCACATGAAGACAATGTTTTTGGTACAACACACTACATAATGAAATAATTTGGTATTCACTTTAAATGCACTTTTAATCATGGATTTAATGTATGTGTCAATATATTGTGGAAACTTGACATAGCATAAAAAGATAAAATTATCACAATTTTTTATTTCATTTAAAAATAATACAGAAAATATCAATAATTATTTATTAAAGTATATATATTGAAACTTATAATGACTAAAGTCTTTACCGTCTTATATTCTTTATTATTAATATATTTTTATTTGTCGTGGAAAATTATCATAGTAGTATCTATGTAACATTAGCTATTTAGTTTGATTATACATTTTTCTAATATATATTTTTATCAATTTTTTTCCTTAAAAAACCTATAACTATGAAATAATTATTGGTTCTAATTTTAATTATTATTATTATGGATTATAATTACATCCTCATATTATTTGTAAACTATCTAAATATTTTTAGTAAGAAGAAAATGAAATTATCAATTTTAATTGAATTTAAATAAAAAATAATATTTATATTCAAATTAACAAATAACTTTACAATAAATTTTTCCATTATAAATTTATATAAAATATTTAAATATAAAACAAATTTTATTTACAATTTTTACTTTAAATCAACTTTTTAAAATATATCTATATTATTTAAATAATATAAAAAAATAGGTGATAACATATAACTTTCTTTTCATTAAACCCATTTCCATATACAACATTTTCACTCCAATATAGAAGAAACAAAACATAAATAATATGTTTAAAATATGTTTAATAAAAGTAATATATACAATGTTTTCATGCTTTGTATTTAAGTAAAGTTAAACAAAATTCTCAAATACATACACTGAAGTATCATAACCCAATCTTTCGGAAATACCTTTTCAAATCATTCAATATGTACAAATATAAAATATTTTATATAAAAAATATTTTATATGATATTTATAATTAAATTTATACAAAAATACAAAAAATTAAATATATCTAATAAATATTTGGAAAATAAATATATAAATGTTTGAACTTATATTTAAATTAAAGATAAGCAAAATATAAAGAATACCTAGACATGGAAAATTCTATGATAAGCAATCACATGAGAAGGGGATAATTTATCATAATAATTTATTGTATGATATGTTAGCTCAATTAATTTTTTCTAGCTGTAATCTACAGTTATGGAACTAAACTGCAGCTTTTCTTTAATTTCTGGAACCAACTGCAGTAGTTTCTTCAAATTAAGGAAATCAACTGCAGTTAATTAATTTTCTGGTTGGAGCTTTTGAAGTGGTCCATTACTCCATTTGGAGGTCTCTACCTTGATCTGTGGAACAACTGACACATAGCCATTAGAAGCTTGATGGAAGCTTGGCTATAAATTCATCTGTTTGGTCCCCAAGCTAGCATCTCAATCCCCTTCAGTTGTTTACACCATCTAGCTGAGAAAGCATAGCTTGGAAGTGCCTTCAGATTTTCTGTGATTTTTCTTTTTGCTTGGATTGAAGCTGGAGTGTTGTTTCACTGAAGAAGCAAGTGGATTGTGGTTTGCAGCAAGAGCGTTATCAATGGCTGGAGGTAATCCTGGGCATTGAAATTTCATTTTTAGATTCTTTAATTCCACATATAGAATCGTTGTTGTAGATTTCTAACATGATATTAAATTTTTGTTGTCTATTTTTATATTATTTATTCGAAATTCTAAAAAATGAGTAGTCTTAAAGTATCATATGTTTTATGAAGTTTATAGCCTAGTTAAAGTATCAATTGAATATATGAATGAACTATATCAATATTCCAAATATAGAATTTTTTTTAATGAACAATGCTTGTTATAAAAACAATCACTCATTTTAGACAAGCAAACAACATTAAATTAAACACCAAATTCTATAAACAAATTATATTTTTATTTTCTAATTTAAATAATATAATTATATGGAAGGTCTGGTTTATATTGGAATTGGGCTTGAGAAATTGATATTTTCAATAAAATGAATGGTTGAGATTGCAAGCCAAGCCAATATTCTTTGTCTAATACACGATCCAATGGACAATATGAAAAGTTTGCCAATCATTTTTCAATTTATTAAGTATGTTTCTCTCTATAATTTATTACAAAAATATTTGTGAAATGTGGTTGTCCTTGTAATTTACTAAAAAATTATTTATGAGAAGTGGTGTGGTCATGTGGATCACTTATTATTATTATTACTATTATTAAAACATTGATTTAATATTAATATGAATATTAATTTAAATATTAATATCACATGATTAATAAAATTATTAATGAAATTAATGTTTTTAAAATCAATAATATTAATATAAATAAGTATATTAAATTATGTGGATTGGTCTCATTTATAAAAGTTGAATGACATATAATTGATGGAAAATGATGCCACATTTGACTAGTTGAAAGGGTCTTATACAATATTTAATAATAAAAAGTCTTTCGTTCACCACTTCTATTCAAATTCACAACCAAGTATAAAGGGAAATTTCATCAACCTTGATATTATTTAGTAAATAATACTAACCAATCATGCCCAAATTGTATAAGTAATTGAAAAGTTTCAAAATTAAATATTTACAAAACTATCATTGGATTTTTTACTAAACTGTCTTCAAAAAAACATTCCTTTTGTTTACTAAAGTATCTATTAACATAACCTCAGTTTAAAATGCACATTCCATCGTGTTTCCATTTTAATATAGTTATGTTCTACTCTTTTAATATGATTAAGTTAATATATGAACATTTAAATATTTTAATAAAGTTATTTGTTCAATAAAA
>APFE030238001.1:71179-91599 GCA_000404065.3 Pinus taeda
TTAGAGGATCAGATTGCTATCAGTTGTGACTATAGCTGTGCATGATGATTTGCACAATCAAAGGGATTGAGTATTGCCAATGAGGATTGCGTGGTATATCCAATGGAAATACGAATTTGGATCATTCATTCATCAGTATTCTCTTGCAGGATTGTGCAGTAGAGGTAGGCAAGCAGTGGAAGAGATTTGGAGATCAGATCTGAGCTGTATTGTGTGTAACAGAGGTGGAGATACTTGTGAGAAGTATTATGCTGTGTAATGTTACATGACTCAATCCTTAATATACAGATAGTTGGGGTTTTTAGCGAGATGCTTTCCCCGGGATACATACTGTGTTAATGTGTGAATGCTCTTGATGTTTTATTGTTATTGATGCTGCTATATTGATGATCAACGTAGAGGAGCTTATGTATTGTGTATGTTTTCTGCAATAGTACATGATCAGGATAATCTCCATTGAATATGTGTTAAATTATTCAAAATTTCTACACTTTGCATCAAAATAACAAAAAATCATGGTTGTCCCTTTATGGCTTTCCACTTATATTTGGTGTCCAAATGTGTTTCTTTTATGTGCCAATGTGATTTTGTTGGTTTACTTATTATTTTCACATTAAAGTTGATGGTCATTATGTGTCAATATTCTCATTTAATATTTCAGTTAATGATTTCAAAGAAAATAGATTTAATGTCCATGAGTGTAGTAAACTGATTCACCCCACCCAAGTTTAGTCAAGTTTTCATCAATTGGTATCAAAGTAGGTTCCTTCTATGTAAACCTAATAACTTGAAGGTAGCTCTAGTTGAATATGGATTTTCAAAATGTACCTATGCTTATGATGAGCCTCAGTATTGCAACAAGAAGGCTGCAACTCCCAAGGCTTCCGTCTTTAATTATCAACTCAGAGTTTGTACAAACTTAAGAGGTATCGTTATTATATGTGCAGCATACAATGTGTCATTCCTTTGATGTCATGATGTAATGGAGTGCATGTACTGAAGTCAAATTGTAAACTAATTGCAGAAAATGAAATGTTTGAAATGGAACCTTAACCTATTGCAATAAATAAAGTACAAGGAAAGAGACTGAAATTAAATGCTTAAACACACCATTTTCTAACTAATTACTAAGAAGCTTTGCTTCAAAAGAATGCTAATTTAACATATATGCAATCCTATTTTCCTAAGAATGCATATTCAAACCATCAAACCTTCTAGTGCTGTTCATGTAAATGAATAAATCAAATCTGTTTTTCTTTTTATCCTTTTTTCATGTGAGAGTGTGAAAGCTAATCTATTTTGGTGATGTGGTAGGTGGCTTGGAGATGATGGTGGATGTTTGGAAGGCTTGGGAGACCCTTAGGTGACCTTGTATGGCTTCCTAGAGGTTTTCCCTCAATTCAACTTCAAAACATACCACTACATGAAAACCCACAAGATGTACTAAAAACCTACAAGATGTACTAAAAACCTACAAGATCCCCTGAAAACCTACACGATACAACCGAGAGAAAGATGATGGGTGTTGGAGGTGATGGAAGGCTTAGGGAAGGTGGTTGGTGGATGGAATGGAGTGATAAAATTCCTAGGATCACTTAGAACTCAAAACCAAAGTTGGGAGATGGATGGATTTGCTCAGAAAACTTGGAGAAGTTTCCTTGTGAAATGATAAAATTGGTGAGAGTTTAATGACCTAGCAAATCAAATCTAAATTGGATGTGACAATTTTTTTTATTAATTAGGATTTCTTAGGTCCATGTTCCGAGTGGAATCATTCAAAATGACCTCTGTTAACCCATGCAAAAAAATAAAAAACATTACTAATCGAAAATCTAGAATTTTGAGAACTAGTGAGCTAGTAAATCTAAAAAATGCCTAAACAAATCAAGTGAAAATGCAACGGGGTAATTTTTGTTATGAACTAGATTTTTTTTTGACCTAATACAAGTGGAAACAACTCGATTGAAGCTTGTTACCATGCTCTAAAAAATCGTAGAAATTTACTATTCTTTGCTAAAAGGGAGGTCCAACAATCTAGATTCTGAAATGAAAACTAATCCAAGTAGCTCAATGATTACTATCAACTTCCAAAGCTTTTACAAGGATGAAATAATTCTTGTGATCCTGCAAAATAACTTTCATTAACCATTCAACTCAATCCTACAACATGAAATCATTAATTCTAAATGCAGAAATAGAAAGAAATAAAAACTAGAGACGCATGTGAATAAGTAGTGAAAAGAAGGAAATAAAATGATACAAAAGGGCTCTGAGGTAAGGAAAATCAGAGACCTATGGAGGAGAACAAGATTTATAAGTTGAACATGACACCAATCTTCATTAGTTTCATCAATAGAATTATATCCCTACAAGAAAATACAATGGAGATGCAAAAATACAAGCTTTCTCCACAATAACACTAATGAGAATCTCTCTCTAGAGACAAATTTGACTTGGTACTTATAAAAAATGATTATGAATCATTCCCCGTGAATGGAGGAAGATTTTCCCACCAAAATCCCTTGATTAGTGGATCTCATCCCCAATACTAGGAATATGCATTAAATGGTAGGGAACACATTCTTAGATTTTATCAATCATTCCCTAGAGCCAACTTCTACTTGGTACTTATACAAAATGATTAGGAATCATTCCCCATCAATGGAGGAATATTTTCCCACCAAAATCCCTTGATTAGTGGATCTAGTCCCTTGATTAGTGGAACACATTCCTAAATTTTCTCAATCATTGGAGTTCCAAAATCTGTGCCATAATTCGATAATATCTTGTTGATTTATTATTTATTATTGATCCTCCTGTAGTGTGGAACAAGTCCATAAATTATCTCCTCCTCCAAATCTTCATAATTTTCTCAATATTCTCATAATATTCCACAAAAGTAAATACTATTAGGCACAAAATCTAATTATTCGTAAACCTTCCTAATGAATATATCAAAGTTAAAAATAAATTATCTAATGCAAAAAGGGAGGTTTAATGTGTTGAAGGATGGTCATAGGCCTTAATTTATGTCTAATTTAGAGGCCCATCATACCCCCTGCTGAAAGTGTTGCTCATCCTCTGAGAAGCTTAGTGACCTCATTGTGCCTCATCCATGGCCCTAGTGGCCTCTCTCTTGTGCATTAAGAATCTTGGATGTAATTTCTGCAAGGACAAGCCAAAAAACATAATTGTGCAAATAAAAATCATTGTTTCTTGAGACTATTTTCTTTCCTTCTTGCCCTTTATTCAAGATGGGTTCTTGAATATTTTTTAGTTTGGAAAGGTCTTCCACACCCTTATCAACCTTCTACTACCTTGTTCTGCCATTTAGACACCTATAACACCTTCAAAATGCATTTAGATGAGAACTAGGACATCCTATAGTAATTCTTGTCAAAACTACAGGAAACTCTTTTTGAACATAAATGATATTATGAGCCTAGGACAGATCCTCAACTTGACTCCCATGCCTTTGTCCCATTTTTATAATATTTTTTAGGCCTTGGACAAAAGCTAGAAAGAGATTAGAGGCCTCTTCGAAACCCTCTTTTTATCGCTGTAGTTTGAGTTATGTTTTCATGGTGAATGCCTCATTTCATTTTGTTTTCTTCTTCTTATCTCTTGTGGCCTAGATGATTGCCTAATGACCTTGGAGTTTTCTGTTTTGATTAGGTCTCTTTTAAGCTTTGTCATCTTTGGGTTTAGCATAATTTGTTCTTTTCTTCTTTCTTGTAGAAACATTTTGCCTTCTTGTAGTAGTCATTCCTCCTCTTTCAGGGTCTTCTAACTGTATGGGAGTGATGAGAAATGATGAACAGGGATTGGATGATGATGCTAGGGCTCAAAGGGAGTAGTGTAGATTTTCAAAAATGGAGAGGATGCTCTGTTTGTTTTTTTTCAATAATGAAATGGGATGGGTGAATGATGAATAGATAACGAATGTGAAGTGAATGGAGGGCTTGGAGTGCTGGGGTGACTTGGCATTTGCAAAAAGAATCTTCTTTTAGATTCTGTCCTCATTTCTTGAAATCATCACCTTTCCTAATTTGACTTTTCAGCATTGCATGAGTGAAGGAGTGAGCTGCAATTAACTAGTTGAAGGCGGCTGAGACTTCTGACACATCCTTTGCTTATAAAGCCTCATCTCTCATGCATTGACAACAAATTTCTAACTATAATATGCTCAAGAGAAGAGGTCAAGAATATTGCATACCTATACCTACATGATGGCCTTCCTATAGATGTTGTTTGTTGGAGAGCGAAATCCTTGCTTGTATTTGTTGCATGTGTTTTCCTCTTTCTTCTCTGATGTTGTTCCTTGATGTGTAGATATTAGATGGTGATGTTGATGAATCCTCACTGTGATGATGGGTTCCCTTTTATCAAATCCCCCTATCATTTTTGTTGATGGATGGAGGGTTGTATAGGTCTTCTTAACAAATTAATGAATGAGGATTTTTAAATGAAAATTTTGTATATACAATTCCTTTATGCTACAATATTTTTCAACAAACTAGAAGGTTTTTTTATATCATTTTCACTTGGAAAAATGTGGGAAAATTCACCTCCTACCTCCTTATCACACACTGATGAAGTCCACTTCTATTTTTTCCCTTTAAACCTGCTCACTTCCAATCCTATAGGAGTTGTTCTGTATCCTATAGGATTTCAGGGAATCCTGTAGGTTTACAGGATAGTGACTTGTTTTGTCCATATCTTCCAAATGGTAGACTGGGTTGACCTAAAACGTTCTGAGCATCTTGCCATCATCGTTATGCACCTCCTCAAAGAGAACTATTTGTCAATGGATACACAGATATCGAGAAAAACTAAAAATTGATACAGGTGATGGAGGAAAATTTCTTGGAAACCGTGCACTATAATTTTCTTAAATTTCATGGGCATGTTACCATAATCCATATGTATCTCCCCATGAAACAAATTTTTAAATGGATGTACGAATATCGAGAAAATGCGAAATTGGATGAAGGTGATGGAGATCGATTTCTTCGAAATCATGCACTAGAATTTGCTAAAATTTCTTGAGCATGTTACCATCATCAATATGCATCTCCCCCTGAAACAGCTTGGCAAATGGATTCATGGTTTTCAAGTTATGGCAAAAACAAAATTTTGCTTTATGTATTTTTGTATCTTGTAGTAAAACAGAGCATCTTGTATTTTTTTAGGACAAGGAAAATGAGTGATAGAAGATTGAGAGTGATGGGTAGATGATGGAAATAGATGAGGGTGATGGATTGGCATGGCCTTGGACTTATTGGAGCATTTGAGCAAAGGAGGAGAAAGTCAAAATTTGACTTCTTTTGATTAGGTTGGCCAATTTTTTTGTTTGGTACCAACTTGTTTTTGTTTTTCTTTTTTTTTTTTTTGCTTGCAAAAGTTGGAGAGTACATGAGATACACATGGAGAAAATATTTTTTTTTTATTTTTTCTCTTTTTTTCTTCTAGGTCTACTATCTACCTCAATGAGGTTTTCAACTAGTAGGTTTGCCTAGGTGCCTCAAAGGAGGTTTTCACCTAGGATCTTTTCTTTTTTCTTTTTCTTTTTTCCAACCCATTGAATGTCTCATGGAGGTTTTTCAATCAATGAGGCAATTGAGGCACCTCCAATGAGGTTTTCACCTGATTTTTTTTTTTTTTTTTTTTTTTTTCTACCCTACCCTACTTGAAAAATAAAATCACTTTCAAGTATAAGAATAATTCTAATGGAACCATGTGCACATCAAGATGATAGAAAAAATGATGTGAAGGCTTGAAAGGTATGTTTTGACATGTACCTGGATTTCAGAGACCAAATGATTTGAATTGAAAGGATCAAGCATAGTTGAGGAAGAGAGCGATGTTGCAACTTAGTGATTCTCTGGAACCATATTTCAATATAGTTGTCATGTCCCTGGTCCTTTTGCTGATCTGGATCATTCTTCATGTCTTCTTCTACCATGACCTTCAAATCTTCCTTTTTTTGCTGATTGTTCTCTTGAATACATGGAGGATTTGATGGTAACCATGAGGGATCTCTATCGATCTCTTATTTTGATGTTTGTTCTTCATCAATTGCAACCCATGGTTCTGTGGTTTTCTCATTTGAATCTTCTTCTTCTCGATGTGGTCCTTCAATGATATCAAGATAACCTCTTTTTTGAAACACTCTTCCTAAGTTATGGTGAATACCATTGATCTCAAGAGGAGATGTTTGGAAATGTTATACCTCATCATTGTAAGTGGGTTGAGCTACTTCAATGTGTGGGTTTGGAAATGGCGGTACAGGTAGTCGAGTGGGAGTGGATATTTGAGATGCATGTGGTTGGGGTTGTGGTTGTGGTGGAGATGAATGGTAGGGATAACATGGAGTTGGGTATGGAGGATATTTAGGAAAATGTTGAGGATATTGTGGATGACTTCCATAGGTTCCTTGCTAACCTTGTTTCCAAGATTGGTTTTGGGGTTGACATGGCCAATGTTGCCAATGAAAGGGTGTGCTCCAATTACTTTATGGTGGTTATGCATAAGCTTGAAATTTTGAATTAGGTTCTTGCATCATATCATGTTGAATAGGTTGCCATGGTATTCTTATAGCTACATAACATAACTACATTGGCAATTGACTTGCTATGTTGTCCTCTTGGTGAAATTCCTTCAACCTTGGTAATGAGGAGCAACATTTAAAATCATGTGATTCTGCATGGAAAACAAAAACATCTTCTTTCTGATCATTCTGTATTCTTAACATTTCTACTTCTTTGGTTAGATTGCTAAGAATTTCTGTTTTAAAGTCATCAAACAAATTTTCGAGTTTAGCTTGAATGACTGATCTTGACGCTGATTGACTTACTCTTGCCCTTCATCTTGATATGTGTTTGCATGTTTTACAAATTTCTTCAAATGTTAATTGGTATACATCACCTCTACTCATGAGATCAAGGAGATCAATCCACCCATCCCTAATTTTTCTAAGTAAGAGGTTTTTAATGTGTCTGATCTTAAATGATGTAGCTTTCCCCTCTTAACATTGTACATGAACCTATCTATTATATCATCAAGGATCTCATGTTCTCTTTGATTCATTCTAAATATTTCCTCTTTAAGATCATGTTCTTTATATTTTTCTATAAATATCATTTGCATATCATTCCATGATCCTATTGAATTAGTCTCTAAACTCATGAACCATTTAAGAGCTCTATCCTTCAACGTTGCTAGAAACAATATCAATTTTTGAGTTTTTAATAAGTAACCATAAGATCTACAAACAATTTCAAATTCAAAGAGAAAGGTTTCTAGATCCTCTGACCTTAGACCATGAAATTTTGGAAGAAATGATGGAGGGATGTTCTTCATGTGCACACTACCATCAATATCTTGAATGAGAAATCCAAGAGGATCTTCCTCATTGTCATCATCTCCATCCATTTCTTCTACTTTCTTTTCCATCTTCTTCTTCCACTGGAAAAAGTGAATGGTGATATAGCTCTTACTACACCATGTGATCAAATGTGGGGATGGGTTGGTTTTTGTTTTTGTTTTTACAATTGCATGAAAACTATAATGCAATGCAATTTTCTACTTTTGAAATTAAATATGCTTAATGATTTTTTTTTTTTTGGAAAAAGTGAAAATAAATGAATAAACTAGGGAAGAAAACAATGCATACTTTGACACCACTCTAGAAATGGTGCCAAAAAGTGATGAGCCTCAGTATTGCAAAAAAAATGCTGCAACTCCCAAGGCTACCGACTTTAATTATCAACCCAGGGTTCGTAAAAATTTAAGAGGTATCAGCACTATATGTGCAACATACAATGTGTCCTTCCTTTGTTTTCATGATGTAATGGAGTGCATGTACTCAAATCAAATCCTAAACTAATTGCAGAAAATGAAACCTTCGAAATGGAACCTTAACTTATTGCAGGAAAGAAATTACAAGGAAAGAGACTGAAATCAAATGCTAAAACACACCATTTTCTAACTAACTGCTAAGAAGCTTTGCTTCAAAATAATGCTTAGTTAACATTTATGCAATACTACTTTCCTAAGAATGCAGATTAAAACCATCAAACCTTCTATTGTTGTGCATGTAAATGAATAAAATAAATATGTTTTTCTTGCTGTCTTTTTCTCATGTGAGAGTGTGAAAGCTAATCTCTTTTGGTGAAGTGGCAGGTGGCTTGGAGATTATGGTGGATAGTTGTAAGGCTTGGGATACTCTTAGGTGACCTTATGTGGCTTCCAAGAGGTTTTCCCTCAATTCGGCCTCAAAACAGGCCACTACAGGAAAACCTACAAGATGTACTAAAAACCTACAATATCCCCTGAAAAGATACAAGATACAACCGAGAGAAGAATTATGGGTGTTGGAGGTGATGGAAGGCTTAATAAAGGTGATTGTTGGCATGCCTAGGATCACTTAGAACTCAAAACCAAAGTTGGGAGATGGATGGATTTGCTCAAAAAGCTTGGAGAAGTTCCCTTGTGAAATGATGAAATTGGTGAGAGTTTAATGACCAACCAAATCGAATCCAAATTGGATGGGACAATTTTTTTTATTAATTAGGATGTATTAGGTCCCTATTCCAAGTGTAATCACTCAAAAAGGCCATTGTTAACCCATGCAAAAAAAATAAAAAACATTACTAGTAAAAATCTAGAAATCCGAGAACTAGTGAGCTAGTAAATCTAAAATTTGCCTAACCAAATCAAGCGAAAACGCAATGGGGTAATTTTTTTATGAAATATATATATTTTTTTGATCTAATGCAAGTGGAAAAAACGTGATTGTATCTTGTTAGCATGCTCTAAAAAATAGCAGAAATTTACTATTCATTGTTAAAAATGAGGTCCAACAATCTAGATTTGGGAATAAGAAGACTAATCCAAGCAACTCAATGATTACTATCAACTTCCAAATAATTTCCAAGGATGAAATAATTCTTTTGATCCCACAAAATAACTTTCATTAACCATTTCACTCAATCCTATAACAAGAAATCATTAATTCTAAATGTAGAAATAGAAAGAAATAAAAACTAGAGATGCATGTGAATAAGCAGTGAAAAGAAGGAAAGGAAATGATACAAAAGGGCTCTGAGGTTCCTCGGATGGCCAAGACCAAGGAAAATCAGTGACCTATGGAGGAGAACAAGATTTAGAAGCTGAACATGACACCAATCTTCATTATTTTCATCAATAGAATTAAATCCCTACAAGAAAATATAATGGAGCTGCAAAAATACAAGCTCTCTCCATAATAACACTAATGAAAATATCTATCTAGAGAAAAATTCAACTTGGTATTTATAAAAAATGATTATGAATCATTCCCTATGAATGGAGGAAGCTTTCCCCACCAAAATCCCTTGATTAGTGGATCTCGCCCCCAATACTAGGAATCTGGATTAAATGGCAAGGAACACATTCCTAGATTTTCTCAATCATTCCCTAGAGCCAAATTCGACTTTTTACTTATAAAAAATGATTAGGAATCATTCCCCATCAATGGAGGAATCTTTCCCCACCAAAATCCCTTGATGTGGATCCGGTCCCTTAATTAGTGGAATACATTCTTAGATTTTCTCAAT
This sequence comes from Pinus taeda, assembly GCA_000404065.3. Lineage (NCBI taxonomy): Eukaryota > Viridiplantae > Streptophyta > Pinopsida > Pinales > Pinaceae > Pinus > Pinus taeda. Next base: position 80,779 of record APFE030238001.1, read on the forward strand.
CATTGGATTTCCACAATCTATGCCATAATTCGATAATATCTTGTTGATTTATAATTTATTATTGATCTTCCTATAGTAGGGAACAAGTCCCTAAGTTATCTCCTCCTCCAAATCTTCATAATATGCCCAATATTCTCATAATATTCCACAAAAATAAATAATATTAGGTAGAAATATCCAATTATTCATAAACCTTCCTAATGAATATATCAAATTTAAAAATAAACAATCTAATGCAAAAGGAGAGGTTTAATGTGTTGAAGAATGGTCATGGGCCTTAAATTATTGTTTAATTTAGAGGCATGGGCCTTAATTTATGTCTAATTTAGAGGCCCATTAGCTTAGTACTAGAAACTTTCATGAATGGAGAGATAAGGTAAAATCAGAATTGATAGCTTATGGACGTGGTGTATGGAAGCTTGTTGTGATGGATACAATAAAGATGATTCCTCTTCTATTGAATAAAAATAGTGGAACACGAAGGCAAAATGTGTAATGTATAATAATCTTCATAATAATAATATTGAGATGGTTATATACCTTAAATATGCACAAGAAATTTGGGAAAGATTACAACTCATGAATGAAGGAGACACCAATAACAACATTGTCAAAAAGGAGAAGAAAATGAAAGGGAAGAAAAAGTTATATCAAAAGGAAAGTCTTCAATCAAATGAGACTTGTTATACTACTGTAAGTGCATTTGATTCTCATGGAGAAAATTTAGTTGAAGAACAATTCAAGCTTAAATTAGTATTGGTTGAAATAGAAATACTGAGGAATGAAAGAAGAGACCATAAGAAATTGTTAATATGTGATGAAAGGGAACATGAATTGAAGGAGGAAATCTTTAGTCTAAAGACCAAAATTGAAGAGGCAAGGAGAATATAAAAGATGATGAATATTCAACTAAATTAGAGAGAGGTACATTTTGAAAGATTATAGTTTGATATTATTTTATCTAGAAGAGAGTTAGATGAAAATAACAGGCTGTGTAAGTAGTTAGAAGAGGAGGTTGTATCCATAAAGAATGCATAAAAGAAAACCATAAAGGATAATGAAGAAAAGCTAAAAATACATACAAAAGATGAAGGAAGCTACAACATTATTTGTAAAGAAGAAAACAAAAAAAAAGAAATAACAACAAGAGCTAAAGAATGAGATGAAGAAATGGTCTTTTACAAAAAGGCCATTTGTTCGTAGAAAAGAATTGAGTAAATTTGGAAGATCACAAATGATATTCTTAGCTCCTTTGAAAGATGTCAAATGTTTTTCTCGCTATGAACTAGGACATGTTGCAACAGAATGTAAGAGAGAGAAAATAAAACCTAATAAAAAATATATGCAACAAATAAGAAGGCTCCCTCAAGCATGCAAAAAGAGAAGGAAATCATCCACTAGGTACACAAATATTTTCCATGGCTATTGTTATTTGTGCAATGAATTTGGAAATAAAGTTGTTGAATGCAAAATGTATATAAAGAATAACATGAACTCAATAAAGTACACATCATTTCCTCCATTTCTTGGTCAAAAAAAGTGTTATAGATGTAACAAAATTGATCACAAATCCAAGGATTGGAATCTTCTATATACCCTAAAAAGTTCTAGAGAGAAAACAAAAGCAACTCCAAGTAGACCAGACAATGAGCCAAAGAGAAATGTTGACAACAACATAAGGAAGATAACTAAGGTATGGAAGAGGAAGAAAAAGGAGCAGCCTGATATTTCAATAGAAAAATGAAGTCATCAAAGCCTCAAGGGGAGCTTCTCAATAAATCCAAAGAAGAATTCAATTAGTGTTAGGGGAGAAACAACACCTTAGGGGGAGAGAAACCCCAAAATATCTTGAAAAATATCAAAATTTTGAGGAAGCAAACTCTTGTAATGAAAAATACAATATATGTCAAGATTGACATTATTAATGAAGAGAACAAGGATGTATATGAAAATAAAAATGCATTAATTGATACTATTAAAATAACCATTCACAATTGTGATGGAATGAATATTTCGTCCAATTTATTTTCCTCTAAAGAAGATAAAGTAGATTACATGAGCATGGAAGTGCAAGGTAAAAGGAGTAGATGAGGTGATTTGTGACACAAAGGAAGTCACATATAAGAAGGCTATGCAAAAAGAAAAGAAAAAGAGGAAGTTTACAAAAAGGAAGAAACAAATATTAAAGGAAAAAGAAGATAGTGTTAAAATGTTGAAGTAGGCACTAGTCACGAAATCCAAGCCTATGATTTTGTTCAAGTTTTACATGAAGTGATACACAATGCTCTTTCTCACATGATGCAAATATTCCAGTTAAATATGAGGTATAAAAGAATTATGTCAATCAATGTTGTTTGAAAATGGTTACGAATTAAAAACATAAAATGAAATCTATGTAGTGAAATTCTAAAATGTGATTAGCATAGACCAATGAGAGAGTAAAGAATCATTCTAAACAAAATTAAAGGAAATATTGAGCACTAGAATTATTACATTAAAGGAATGTCGGCCATAGGAAAAGAACCATAGTGTTATGAAGAAAACAATGCAACCTCAAAGAAATATTTCTATTCCAAAGACATTTCATTTGTAAATGAAGAAATAACATAATGTGAAGAGACCATTCTCCATATATCTAGAAAAGGACTATATTTAACACAACATTTTGTGAAGATCATTAAAAAAATGTAAAAGGTAAATAAGGGTCTAAATGAAAAAGACAGTTGATAAGCTAGTGCAAGAACTCAAAGGAAACAATGAAGCAAAATTCAAAGAAATATTTTTATTATAAGGACATCTCACTAGCAAAGGAGAATACATGTAGTAGAAAATGAAAAAGGGGATAACACAAATTTCACCAACATATGCTATTAAAAGAGACATCACCAACATTGATATATTGAACAATTGCATACATTGGAAAAGGAGGGGACCAAGAGTTTATCAATGCATCACCAACATTGATATAATAAATAACTATCTATGCTCAAAAGCTATAAACGAAAATGAAGCAAATGAAGTAGAATCCTAAAAATCAAGAATTGATCCAAATACATTTTGTAATAATTGATCGCAAGAAAAGAATAAAGGAATAAGAGGGCATTTCAAGGAGGAAAATGGCAGTCCAAAGAGAAGTAAGTGCTCAAAACAGTTCCTATATGTAATGATAAGAAATGAATACTGACGGGGAAAGTAATGCAAGGAAGAGTATCGACTATGTGATCAGGAATATAATTATGGCTATTCAAAGTAGCCAAGAACATAAATGGCCACAAATATGATAGAATATAGAGAGGAAAATAATGAGTATTGTGCATATGAATTCATTGGACAACCTTGTATCCTATGCACTTATTACATTGCAATTAGGGTTCTCGACATATAGAAGAGTTGGAATAATTCACAACAAAAAGCTAGTGTCAATCCAAGAGAACGTTGGTCTCAATCCAATAAAATGTTGGGTTCTTGAAATGTTGGTTTCACTCATTAGGCTCATTTTAATTAAATCCAATGGAACGAGTCAATTGGGGCAGGATTTTGATAGAGAATAACTTTATTATTATTATTGGACCCTGAGTGTTATTATTTATTGGGGAAAAATATTGTTAATAACTTATTCATTTATTATTCAATAAATTATGTGAGAATTTTGTTTAATGGATTGAAAGTTACTCATATATTATTCAATGAATTGTGTGTTCCCCATTAATTTGCAAAAGGAGTCAAGATATATGAAGTATCAATTTTATATGCACAATTAATATCTTTGGATGCAACATTCATAACAAAGCTCACAACCCACTATTAATATCTTAGAAGAAAACATTAATAATCTTTGGAGTCAACGTTAAAAACAATACTCAAAACTCTGTTATTATCTTTAGAGGTAGTGTTAATATCTACAAGAAATGTTAATATCTTTGAAGGCAACGATAATATCCTTGGTGGTAGTGTTAATATCTACAAGAAGTGTTGAATAATGGTATTAAATAACATATGCATGCATATATTTGCAGCTCTCTCCTTTGCATATATTTCCAGTGCTATCAATGTTTTCCATTATTGCAAACTATACATATCTATACCAATTGTGTTCATTTATTAATTGGAGCAATGTTCATTTTTTCAATGAAGCTGCGTTCATTTATTCATTGGAGCAACATTCTTTTATTCATTGGAGCGACATTCTTGTGAGGAAACATTATTTTTTATTAATGAATGAAGGAGTGTTCACATGATCAATGAATGATCCAACCTTATTCTTTTTAATGAATGAGGCAACGTAATTCACACTATTCACATTTATGAATGAGGAAGCATTACAAACACTTTAAAAAATATTATATATTAATTAGACTTGGTAATGCGATAGAATGTTATGGAACGTTATGTAATAATGCATAAATAATACAATGAATGTGCATTGAAGATATAATGAGCCATTTTCAAGATATAATGTACACATGTTGGTAAAAGTACCATTAACATTTAATTGCTAGGAAACTTTTAATAATTGGGCAGCTTTTAAGGAGTGCGTTGGTATATTGCAAAACATTATTTGCAATTTTTGAGAGCGTTAATGCATCTATACATTGGAAGAATTAATATTTAATTATTGGGCAACATTCATTGATATATGTATGATGGCAATCTTGGAATGGAGAGCATATTATTTGGATCTTATTGTTTATATGTGTTTATATGTGTGTAATTGCAGTTTATATATGATTTGGAGCAATTTGTATGGTTTGTTATTTGGAGCAACATTAATATTCACATATATTATCAACGTTAATATTCATATTGACAACATTTTATTATTGCCAACATTTTTTCAATGTAATACCATGGGTTATTTCCAACAACTGGGAATAAAAATGAGGAAATGTTATTTTCAATGGAATGCATCTATTACAAATACTAGATTACAAGGTATTTCAAAAGGTGAATATTACAAGATAATTCAAATGATGTCTATTACAAATGTTTGAGTACTTTGATAATTCAAATTATTGAGTACATTTATCATTTAAATGCATTCAAAATTCATTAAGCAACAACATTTGTAGGAATTTACAAGGTAAGTGTTATAGAAATTTTTGGGCACATCAACCCCAATCATAAATGTCCATAAAACGAGGGCTCCTAGGTCCCTAAAAGTGTTGCTTCACTGCCTAAAGGAACAAGGTCAACTGATTACATAATCTTGCAGAAGTTTTCCATTGAAAACTGCTCATAAATGGTCAAAACTGGACCATACTGAAAGCTCAATGCAAAGGGTGCGATGCATATCACTTTCCCAGTGTACAAGGTGCGATGCATAATGATTTTCTCCTCTGTAGGGTGCAATGGTCGGGAATGGACAAATGGCAAGGAGAAAAATGCGAGGTGGAAGATCATGGAATCTTCCAGAAGCTTCCTCTCTGACACTTGCCTCTCTATTTTCGACCAAGGATGAGTAAGTGATCATCATTCTCCAAGTGGAAGCAGGAACTATCAGAGAGAAGACACTAATCAAGATCCCAGAAGATGACTCACCTCTTTGTAATCATCTATATATGGATCCCTCATCACAGAGATCCAGAGGCTGGAATTTTGTATCTTATAGAGAAATGTTGTTGGTTTTCTGGTGTACATTCATAGTGTTGGGTGATCTAAGCTTTGCTTGAGGTGAAGAAGTTCTTCCTAGCTGGAGGATGATGCTGGGTCAGAGCACATGGTTGTAATCCTCTTGCTACTTTTCATCTAATAAAGCTATTCTTGTTTCCTTCCATATTCTTGTGTACTTGTTTATATATGCATTTATATGGTTAATACACATCTGATCTTGTATTATTTATGAATTTAGATCTTTGTTTCTTCGATAGTAGTATGTTGCTATGATTCCACAAGTTCTTTTGAAGCTGGGCAGACAAAGAAGAAGCGGCGAAGCTCTATCAAGAAGGAGAAGAAATCAAACGCAAGACTCAGGTTGGTCTTCTTGGTTCTCCTCTTGTCTATGTTCATAAAAGAAAAGAATAATAGAATTTGATTGTTTGTTTCTAAGATAACCACCCATCTTAGTGGGAATAGCATCATCCGAGTGGACACTATTCCCGGTAACAAAATGGTGACTCCACTGGGGAGCGACTAGATTACTTGCTAGCCTATCTATCCTTGTTTCTTTTATAAACTTACGGACGGAGCCTGAAGTCAAGCCAGCTAGCCTTCGAACTACATTTGTTATACAAATGCAAAGTAGATCAATGCTGCTTCGGTCTATCTCCAGGTTTTGTTTATGAATTAAACAATAGATCTGCAAGCAATCTAATTGCCCTAAGTGGTGGCTCTAGTAACCTCTTTAGATCACCCCTGTGTTTTACATACACTGATCTTTACTTACTCGGCCTAAACGCCTGAACTAGATTTCAAACTGTGAGTGAAGACCTATTTGAAGTCTCGCACTGCTACCATCGCACCCTGCCTTTAACGTAGTCTGTATGCATCGCACTTCCCAAGTGCAGTAGGTGCGCTGCATACTGATTTCACTGTGTAAGAGGTGCGATGGTCAGGGAGGGTTAATTTTACCCTCAGACTGGGGATTTTTCTCACTGTTTTCAGTCCTATTCAAGAGTTTTGTTGTTTGTAGTCGGTGTACTTCTGTGAAAACCCCCTTCTCTTGCATTATTCTGCCTCCTTAGTGCAAAGATCTATAAATGTTTATATGTATTGTGCGTCATTTTTAGTTCTCTTTTGCAAAAAAAGTAGCATAGTCGAACTGTCGTCTCTAGATCTGAAAGTGTCGCAGCTATCGTTTTTAGTTTTAGGAAACAATCCCATTGTTCTTGATAGTCGGTTATACGGTTACTATTGCATAGGAATTGAATTAGTAGTTTTAAAGTGTCGAAAAGCAATTTTCATTTCAAAATCGCAAAGTGTCTCTCTTACTTTCACTTCATTTTGAAAAAGAATCTTGTTGAGTACTGTCGCTTTAAAAGTAATTCAAATTTGCACATAGCTTTCTTAACATCATTCACATTAAGAAGGCTGAAAACAAATACATGCATGTGCATTTGCATTTTGATTGCTTGGCTTGATTTAGGACTGTGCATTTAGCGTGTGCTCTGTGCTCTGTGAAGAAAAAATTCTTGACTTTCTTCCCTTAGTAGCTAGGATTTTCATTGCTAAAAGTGGATTAAACGTTTGTTTATCATCTTAGACTGCATTTTAGGAATTATATACACATCACATGGTGAACCTGAAAGGCAAATTGTTAAGAAAGATCAACTTAAAATAAATTCAATGAATCTAACAACGCTTTGGAACTTAACACACAACATCTAGAGGTCTAGGTTAGAGACGTATTTCGGCGTCGTAAAACCTGGTAACTGTTGATTTCAGTGTTGGTTGGGTGATTCCTCCACTCTGAGACGGCAAGTACCAATACGGACTTGTGCTCCCACGTACCGTCGAGTATATATTGGGAGACCACAATAGGCTGCATCCTTTATCCTTAGGAAGTTGTGTCTGCTGCCCTATCAATCGCAATGCACCGAACACAACATTTGGGAAGATTGACTGCCGTACCATAAAAAGTATTCTGCAGTTTTGCGATTGGTTTGGTAATCCTATCTGCCTATATCTCCAGAGAAGTCCTCTTTTCTCCTTTTCAGTCTCCTTAAAGGAAAAGGTCCTCTGAGCACTTGTCACTTCAGGCTCAATAAAAATCGAAGGCGACTAGAGTCATCTTTTGTTTTTTCTCGACTCTTTAAAATTGAAAAAACAAGTTGTGTCAAAGTGTCTAGAAGTTTATTTTAATCAGAATAACATCACAAATTCCCCCGTTGATCTTCAGGTTGAGAAAATGGAGTCTACCAACCAAGGATTTCCCCTTGAAGGAAATCCTAGTCCCTTTTCCTCTTGGGGAGATGTTGGTCCACCTCATATGGCCACTTTGTCACTTCCACGATTGAAAATTGGTTTGCCTGTCTGGCTCTTCTCTACCTTTTTCGTTCAGAATCTCGTAATTCCTGAACAGTCAAATCAGCAACTAGATGACACTGGAGTTGCCTCCCAACCTTCTACTTCGTCTGATTCTCCCTATCCTCCTTCCTCTTCGCTTGATAAAGCCAATAAAGCTAAAAATCAAGTAACTGAGAAGAAGAAGACGCAGAAAGAGAAAAAGGAAAAGAAGAAAAAGGAACCAAAATTGAAAGGGAGCAACCAAGCATCATCTAGCAAAAATCCTCACACCGCACAGTCGAAACCTAAATCTCCTTGTGTCATTTGCAATGGAGACCACTATCACCGAGATTGTCCCTGCATCCCTCGGATCTTAAGGGACTGGTCTCCTCGTTTGCATAATCTGGTGGCGTCAACCTCTGGCGATCATGTTGAATGCTCACCATCAACCAGTGAAAGTGAAGCACATGGACAGAAAAGGAATCCTAAAATTCCTTATAAGTTGTGTGAAGGCAATCACGCTGTCCACCATTGTCCCTTCCTTGACGAGGCTAAAAGAGTTTTGGATGATCATCTGGATTCACCGCTATGACTTCCTCCTGGATATAAAAGACTCTTGCCAAGTCCTCCACCGGTTGAAAATTCGGCTGGCCCATCATTGTGGTCGGCCGAAGCGTCTATCATTGAAAATGAACCCTTTGAATCCATACCAGACAAAAGTCAAAGGGTCCATACGACAGTTGACCCGGTCGTGCCTTTAGAGTTTTCATCTTCAAATGATATCGTCACTAAAGAGAAAGAGAACGACATCGTTCAAATTCTTTTCATCAACACAGACTCCGATGAACTTGGGGGCAGTCCTCCTGTTCCTTTATCGCAGGAAGGAAGTTCATCAGAGTCATATCCGGTCGTCTATTCGGTCCCACCACCAAGCAGCCTAGTCATTTCCTTCGACTGGAATCTACTAGGCAGACCACGTTTACCAGCTAGTGTACCATTCAGAATCATTGTACAAGCTTACAAAATGGTCATGGTTGGTACCATCATCGATGAAGGGGCTTCTGTGAGTATCATTTCCTCAACTGCTTAGAAAGTGCTTGGTTCGCCATCGCTTTTGCCTGAAATGAGAAATCTGACAGGCTTCGACAAAGGAACCAGTCGACCTTTAGGGATCCTTCCAAATGTGCCCATTACTTTAAGAAGCAAAACTATTCACATGAATGTTATGGTAGTTCAAGGACCTTTAGATTATAATCTACTCCTTGGACGTGACTATATTTATTGCATGGGAGCCATCGTTTTCTCACAATTTAGAGTAATGTGTTTTCCGCACGAAGGCAAAATGGTCAAGATCGTAAACCAAATGTCATTCCCCGGTTCACACATTGCAAATAGTCAAATGCCATCCCTAAATGGTCTTTTCACGCAAGAAATGTCTCATCAGTCTCCAGTCCCTCCACCTGATGAGCGCGAGTGATTCAGGAAGATGTGACTGAAACCGACGGGGCATGCACCTTGGTTTGTTTTGGCAGGAAAACCTTGGGTATAGAGTAGGTTTCCACGGATGATATATCACTAGTCTGAAAAACCTGTCCCTACAGGGAAATGGGATTAGACCAGATAAGATACCTCTGTTAGAAGGTAGGCCTTTCCCGATAGAACAAGTGTTTTGTCTGCAAATTGAAGGGTAACCTAGAAACTCTACTTCACTATACCTAGGGGCATGTAAACCTTTCCGCATGAAAGCAAAGAGCGGCTATTTATTTTTTAAATTTGTAGGACCTCTAATCCTTTAAACCCGTAAGGCTAGTCGTTTCCTAACTTGCATAAAGAAAGGATCCATGGCAAATCTTGAGAGATGTAAGCCACTTCAAAATAGCATCTCAAATGAGACATTCTTATCATATGGCTGGCGAGCAATGTTGTCGCAGAGTTCAAGCTCGTTAAAAAATAAACCCTCCACGAGCAGTTTTAGTGCATAGTTCAAGCTCGTTAAAAAATAAACATAAGTCATGAGCAAATGTTTCCCCCAGTATTTAAGCTCATTAAAAAATGAAACGGTAAATAACCATTGTGAATGCCTTATCACCAGCTTTTGAGCCTTGGTCATGTTCTCACCATCATGTCCACTCTAGTTTTAGCCGATCATTCACCCCCATATGATTGTTTACCCCTTCGAGGAACATCTGCGAAGAGTGATTCTGTTAGCCATCCTTGTGACACTGCCGTGATTGGAAAATTCCAAATCTTACCTAGAATCAGCTGCTACCCGAAACCATCACTTGTTCCTCGAAAACGAGTCTTCTTTAAGCTCTTTTCACCTGACTCGTAAAATATGAAAAGATTGCCGAGCGATTGGCCTCTCCGGCTCGTTAAAGGCATTGGAAGTGTTATCCCTCCTCTAGATTTTAATCTTTTTGGACCTAAGGGATTATTACACAAAAAGATCGAGCGCTTGTCTTGTTCGGCTCATTAAAACTATTGAAAATTCATCACTTTTGATTTTACGTTTTTTCGGACTTAAGGGATTATATGACAAAAAAGAATCGTTGGATTCTCCTTTCTATTTCTTTCAGACTCTCTAAAATTGAAAGAGACCGAGTTATCTTTGTCGTTAAACTCGTTAAAACCGAATAGCGACAAACTCATCGAAATGGACGAGAACGAGTTTCATTGTCACTAGGCTTGCTAAAATATAGCGACAGGTTCGCCCGAAGGGCGGATTATAGAACAAGCATATGTTATCCTCCTCAAGCTTGACAAAAATAAATAGGTACTGGTTAGTAATGACTGGGAAAAATTGGGAAGAAAACTTGAAGAAACTTTATTGGTAGCAAGTCGCTCTTGAACATGACACTTTCCTTCCACATCCATGCCGGG
>APFE030238005.1:0-36561 GCA_000404065.3 Pinus taeda
AAATGAAATTCAATTTGATGAAACATTATTAGCCAAAACTCCATAAAAGTCAAATTTTTGGTGAGCTGAATTTTTATGTTGTGAGTTTAACTAGTGACACTTATTTTTTTCCATGGCACATAAACAAAACATGGTATATAGCAATAACTGAAATTCATTTTGAAGAAATATCAATAGTCATGGCTTTAAACAAGTCAATATTTTCACAAGCAAAAATTTATGTTGAGTTTTGTTATTCAATACTTGTTTTTTTACCACATGCCAAGTGACAATAAATGAAATTCAATTTGGGAAAACATTATTGGTCATAACTTTACACAAATCAATTTTTGGCGAGTGGAATTTTATGTTGGGGTTTCGCTACTCAACACATATTTTTTTCCACATTACATAAATAAAATATGGTATATAACAATAAATAAATACATTTTGTAGAAATATTAATACTCATGGGTATACACAAGTCAATGTTTTCATGAGTGGAATTTTATGTTGAGGTTTTGCTACTTAACACATTTTTTTTTTCCCACATTACATAAACAAAATATGGCATATAACAAGAAATGAATACATTTTGTAGAAATATTAATACTCATGGGTATACACAAGTCAATGTTTTCATGAGTTGAATTCTAGTTGCAGTTTTCTCATCAACACCTTTTTCTTTTTCCCTCTATTACATCAACAAAATATCGCTTATGACATAAATGAAAGTTAGTTTGAACAAACATCATTACTCATGACTTTAAACAACTCAATACTTTTATATGTAAAATTTTATGTTGGGGCTTTGTTATTCAACAACCTTTTTTTTCCAACTGAGATATTACAAACAAAACTTACCAAATACTTCCTTTAATTCTAAGAATGGCACTCAAGGTAAACCCTATATTCTTAAGGGAATAAGGCTACATCAACAACTCTTCAATATATCATATACAATTCATCAACAATCAACTCACTAAGAACAAACATGTCACAAATTGTGATTTGAGCCTAGGCAACGAAAGTAACAACATTTTTCACAACCAATTGATTGTATTTGACACATATTATGTGAACATGATAAATCAACAACAAATGCCATTAGGCCTTCTTCATAATTGGCCTTCGATTTTTCCTCCAAGACCCTGATCCCAATGTAAAATGCCTTCGAGTCCTATTTCAATGTTATATTTGACTTAAAAATCATCAAAGAGTCCAAACTCAAATAAATAAGAGATCCTCGAATGGTACACAAGGGCCTAATAGAGAACAAAGGGGTATGGAGTGGTACTAGATATGGTATCATTGATGCATGGTGAGTATATGGTTGGAAATGTAGAGTGGTGGATGTGAGAAGAATATAAATAACAATGCATAGTAATGGATGTGACAAGGGCATGGTGCACTTATTAGAAGTAACCCATTGAGTGGGATGCAGTCCATTTTCAAATAAGTGAATGAAAGTAATGTATGTGGAGATGAAGGTAAAGTTAATGTTGACAATGGAGAGAAGTAGAGGGTATTGGTGGTCCTTAGAAAAAGTTGTGTGTGTTAAGGAAAAGATGTATGTTTCTGGCTTCTTATGTTGGAGTTGAGTTGAGCATTTTTTTATGAATTTTTCATTGTTCCTATCTGATCACTGAAGGTCCTTTTATTGTGTAGGTGCTAACTTAAATAAACATAAATGCACACACACACACAAAATGGACATGCATTTTTTCTCTATTCTCTTTTTCATTTTTACTTTTTTCTTCTTAGGGTAATGGTTCCATTTCTATTTTTTCACCAATATCTTGCTTTGGAAAGCCTACAAAAGGTTTTCTTGAAAAAGAAAAAACCCTTTTAATTGAAAACTTAAAGCTACCTCCAAGGAAGTTTTCAACTAGAAGCCTATCTTAGATGCGACATTGGGGTTTTCACTTGGGAATTTCATCATGTTTTTATTTTTCTTTTTCTATCAAGATTCATATAGATTGAAAACATTCTTGCAATCAATAACATCCAAAATGATTCTTCCTTTGTCAAGGACTTCATGTAAATTTTGATCTCGAAACCATTCACTAATAATGAGATTTACTCCTCATTTATGGTCCTAATTTTTAAAAAGTCATTATCCTAACATTTTTCAACTATGTATGCTCCAATATATCTTATCATAAGTTTCGCATTGAAATCATTGAATTTGGAATCATATAGCAGTGTCAAGTTTCCTTCCTTCAAAATACTAAGTTTGATACATTTATCATGCAAAATGTTTTCTTGCAGCTAGATTATTTATGTGTGGAAGAGAGCTTGCATTCTATTTTCATATAACACATTAAGTAGTTTCCTCCCTTCCCCCTATGCATGTAACAAATACATGTCCATCTTGGAAGCTATCCTAAAGGTAGAAAAATCAAACTTAATGGACAACATGGATTCATTACCATGAACCAACTCTTACAGGGAAAAATCTGTGGTGATATTCTATGTGGTATTATATTCATATGCTACTTCTATTAATATGTTAGCCCAATCCTTCTTGCTTAAACTACATTCCTTTCTGAGGATGTTCTCTAGCTCTCTGTTAGTCACTTCAACTTTTCCATTTTCCCGTAGGGGGTAAGGAGTGCACTGTTAATTTTTCTTAAGTTCAGTGTTGTTATAATCACTTAAAAAAATGTAACATTCAATATCATTCACCCCCATAACAATTAAGCAATTATAGATAGAAAATTAAAATAGAAGATAGTCAAGAAAATGAGACAAAGATTTTTGGTCAAAGACCAGGGAAAATCCCCACAAGGGGGAAATCCAGAATCAATTCTTCTTCTTCTTCTTAGATATTAAATCAATGTTTAGCTTGAGATACATAATCTAATTTGTACATCCATAAACTAGTCAAAGTCAACCATTTGACTCTCCAAGTGAAATCCAGTAAATGAGAGAGAAACAAAATCAATCTTCTTATCGTTAAAGTCTTGGTTAAAAGGAAACGTTTTGGCTTGCAAATCCCATAGAAAATTTAGTCAAATGACTCAGTCAAACCTGTGGTCAAAGTCTATTCAAACGCTACAGTCAACCCAAGCAGAACAATCTAAAATTTGGTCAACTCAGATTCAAAGATTCGATCAAAAAAAGAATATTCCAAGTAAAAACAACATTTTAATCTCTTGGTCAAAATCATAGGTTTGACCTTTGCTCAACCTTAGTCAACGAGCCAGAAAATAAGACAAAAATTCAGTCTAACTAGGTCAACGTATCCCTGTAATTTTCGGCCTCCAAGCATAGTCAAAATCTTAGTCAATAGAATTCAAATAGAGGAGGTCAAAAAAAGTTAAAACAGATCAGGAAGTCAACTCTATATCAAACAAAAGTGTCCTCCTTCTCCTTTAGATGTGTGATGACTCTCTATAATTTTCAGATCAAACTTGTGTGTGGATGATGGATGCCAAATGAGGATCAATGATGCTTTATTATATGTGATGGAGTAGGTGGATTTTCACATTGTGGGGCTGAATTGAACACCTTAGGGCCAACTTGGTCAAACCCAAAAATCTGAATTTCTTGAAATAACTTAAAATTTTCAGTTGCTAATGAATTCAGACTGAAAACAATAAACAAAAATTTCTTCTACTCAATCTACAGAAGGGAAAACATATAATAGAAACACATGCAATCATTTAATCATAATGAACACAATAAATATTGTACACTCTCTAGTATACAACAATAAATACAATTATGCATTTCCCCTCTACTCAACTAGGCAATCCGAATTCCATGCATAACTAGGGATATTTTTAGTAAATTGACTAGTTAACTGAGAGGTCAATGAGTTAACAACAGTAACAACTACTCAACTAAAATCCTACTGACTCTATTCATGACTAGAGCTTAGATAATTGAGTTTCGCTAACTATAACTCCACTAGATTGCTAGATCTTACTAATCAACACATGCACAACTCTACTTATTTCCCACACACTTGAATTGAATGACTTAACTAAGTGACTTTGCCATGTCACTCCTACTAACTGCAACTCAAGTCATCTTACTGATGTGGAAATTCAAATTTCTCCATTTGACTAAGGCACAATTCAAATGAATCCTTTTCTTTCTACAATTTAACGCTCCTTCCTAGTAATAAAATGGTTTTTCACAACCCCAACCCTACTCCTCTATAGGAATGTACTGTAACACAAATAACACTCCCTCTCATTGTTTTTGTTACTACTGCAACAACTGCAACTGAGAAGCATCCAAAATACTAATCAAATGTGTCTTTGAGCTGCAACTGTCTCCTGAGTCTCTCACTGTTGCTAGCCTTTGCACTGTCTCTCAAGATCTGACTGCATCAAATCACATTGATCCTTCTGCTATTAAATATTGTGGGCCCCTATAGAAATGGTGATGATCCATGAGAAGAGTATACTGCAACTGCTATTTCTCTCCTATGGATCCTACTCAAACATTTACAACTTTGAGACTAAGGCTCTGCATCACTCCACCTCACTCCTGGAGGTATAGTTGCATGCATGGTGAAATATACCTCTAGCTTGTAGAGATTTTTAACTTGAACATCAATTTTTTTTAATTGTCCAGTAACAAGATACTTAAAATAATATTTCCCCTTACTAAATACCACACCATATCCACGGCCTTCAAGTACAACTACATAAACTATTTTTTTCATTAAACCAGGCACATACATTACATTCTTTAGGTGAAGGTGAGAGATTGACTCGCTCTTAAAGGTGATAGTTCCAATCCCTTAGGTATTATATCTCCCATCAACTCCAAGCTCTATGGGTAATTGCAGGTCCTTCTCCTCTAGATTGTTGAAGAACTCCTTATTTCCTATCATATGATATGAAGCACCAGAGTCTAGGTACCACTCACTCCCTCTTATTGTGCTTGCCATGTAAGAAATGATGGTGAAATCCAACTCGAATTATGATGTGAGAGAATCTCCTCCTCCTCTTGCTTCAGGCTCCTTATTGGATTTCTTATGTGGACACTTGGTTGCATAGTGTCCATACTCATGGCAATGAAAGCATTTAATTTTACCGAGGTCTTTCTTCTTGCCATGGTTCTATCTAGATTCTTCCTCACCTTAGGCTTTCTTTCATTTGGAATTCTTTCCTTTTCCAATCGAAGCACAATATTCTTCCTCATCAGATTTGGATGAGACTCTGTCTCTAATGTTTCTTCTAATCTCCTCCTGTACCAAGTTGGACTAAAGTTTCTCCCAATTTGGGAGCTTGTCTCTTCCATTAGTTGAATCCTGATAGTTGTGCTAGGACTTTGGAAGACCAAGGAGTGTTAAGCTCACAAGCTCAGATGGTGGAGTAGTCTCTCCAACTCCTCCAAGTTCATCTCTAACCTAAGTGAATCTACATAGGTATTGAACAATGGTTTCATTTTTCTGCATTTGAATGTTTCTGAGCTTATATTTCAATGCCAATTTCCTTGCATCAATATTTCTTTCGAATAAATTTGTGAGGGTTTTCCACATTGCATAAGCAGTCTACTTTCCATGCAAACTCAAAACCACATGTTCTCTTAATCCCTCTAGGATAATCCTCCTGGATTTTGCAATATCTTTCTTCCACTGACATAGTTTTTATGCATCTACTGCTCCTAGTTTTGGAATATCAATTTGTGTGTACTCCAATACTCCATTGTCATCCAACACAACTTTCATTCCATCTTTCCAAACTACAAAATTTGAAGTGCCCTCCAATGCATATTCAAGTCTCAATGCATAGGAAGACATTGTTCCTACACCACAAATATGCTAGTTGAAATTTTTCTGAGAGAAGATCAGGAACTTGATTTCTATGTAGTTTTCAATAGCTTTGATACATGTAGAAATAACTCAAAATTTGAAACTACTAATGAATTTAGACTAAAAACAATAGAAACAAATTTATTCTACTCAATCTATAGAAGGGAAAACATAAAATAGAAACACATGCAATCATTCAATCACAATGAACACAATATTTTTACGGGGGAATCCAACTGAAAAAAATCTCTTCTTTGTTTGTATTATATCAAGCGAGAATATAGATCTAGTACAATGATTGCATCAATCCTTGAAACTCAAATCTGCACTACAATATTGATCTCCTCTTGAGTCTGTTGTGGCCAATACTTAGCCAAAATAGGCCTCCTACTTCCTCCTATTTCCTTGTGCAATTTTTGCTCCTAAAGAATAGGAAGAGCTCATATTTTCTTATGCAATCCCAAGAGAATTCGTCACCTGCTATATGCAAACTCTGTACACTCTCTAGTATACAACAATAAATACATTTATGCATTTTCCCTCCACTCAACTAGGAAATTCAAATTCCATGCATGATTAGGAAATTTTTTAGGAAATTGAATAGTTAGCTAAGAGATCAATGAGTTAACAAAAATAAAAACTACTCAGCTAAACTCATACTGACTCGATTCATGACTAGAGCTTAGATAACTGATTTTCACTAACTATAAATCCACTAGCTTGCTAGATATTACTAATCAACTCATGAAAAACTCTCCTTCTTGCCCAAAAATTCAAATCAATTGACTTAACTAAGTGACTTGTCCATGTCACTCCTGATAACTACAACTCAAGTCATCATGCTAAGGTGGAAATTCTAATTTGTCTATTTGACTAAGCCATAAGTCAAATGAAGCCTTTTCTTGCTATAATTTAGTAATGATCTCTCTCTAGAATTTTCAGATCGACCTTGTGTGTGGATGATGGATACCAAATGAGGGTCAACAATGTTCTATTTATGTGTGATGTAGGAGGTGGATTTTCACATTGTGGGTCAAACTTGAACATCCTATGGCCAACTTGGTCAAACCCAAAAATATGAATTTTCTCCATCATTTGCCAATGAAAATTTTGACTGAAGCTACCAATTTCAACACTCCCTCTCAGTTAGGGAGGAATTTTCGGTTGCATCAACATAAGGGAAACTAATAGTTTCACCATCATCTCATCTCAATTGAACAATGATGAACTTGATTATAAATGAAGAAGAATGATCCACACTTACAATATGGGAGATCGATTTATCACAACCAAGTCCATGGAAGCCATAAAGGACCTTGGTAAAGATCACACAACATATGTCCACTGGCTAATCCTTACCTAAATTGATCCTTAGTGATAAAGTGGTAGAAAATCTGCATCCAACACTTAGGGAGATCAACTTAGCATAACCAAGTCCATGGAAACCATGTTCAACTTGGTAAAGAACACACACACCTAAGTCTGCTCACCCACTGGCTAGATGGGTGGAAATCTCGACAATATTAACCATCTCAATATGGCCCTTGGTATATAAAGACATGAAGGAAGCCTGTAGGTAGGATGCATGATGGGGTATGTACTCAACCAAATCCATGGCTCCAAGGAGTACCCTCACATCTAGGAGCCTCACTGCTCCCCCCCAACCAAGCCCATGGCTAGTTGAAAGAATGGGGGAAGAGCATATACTCAGTGTTCTTAATCAACAATGTTCTCTCCCAAGGAGGGATACATTCTCTTGCACTCCAAGCTACTGTATGAAGAAAAATAACTTCACTTTTGGCAAATGATTGGTGAGAATGTCTACAACCTGTTCATTTGTTGAGATGTGTTGGAGCCTCACTGCTCGTCTCTTTACCTTGTGTCAAATATAGTGGTACTTTATCTCGACATGCTTTGATTTGTCATGGAATATTGGATTCTTTAAAATTTTGATCCCACTTTGATTATCATAATATATCATGTTCATATTTGGAACGTGATCAAACAATTATGCAAAGAGCTTTTGTAGCCACATTGACTCATAGCTAGCCATACTAGTTAAAATATACTCTGCCTCGACTATACTAAGAGCAATAGATTTCTGCTTCCTGATCATCTAGGAAATCATGGAAAATCTCAAGCTAACACAACATCTTGATGTGCTCTTCTTGTAAGTAACACTCCCAACCCAATCTGTATATGTATATCCATGCAGTTTCAGATCATCACTGGAGGCATACCTTAGTACCTAATTGATCATCCCATGTAAATATCTCAACGCATGTTTTCCAACCACCCAATGAGGATGCAAAGGTTCCACCATGAACTGACTCAATTTGTTGATAGAAAAAACATATATCTATTCTAAAGGTTACCAGAAACATCAAAGCCCCAATCAACTACTGGTGCAAGGAAGGATCTTCTAGATCTGGTCTCATAGCTTCATGACATAACGTCTTGAATTTTTCCTCCATTGGTGTGAGCATGGATTTGCAATCCACCATCCCAAATATATCCAAAAGTTTTACAACATATTTTCCTGAGATGAGGAGAATCTCTCCAGGTTTTTGCCACACCTCTAAGCCCAAGAAATATTGCATCAAACCAAGATTTTTCATCTCAAATTTGGAGTCAAGCTCCCTCTTACACTGGATGATCAAAGGCTATGCTCCTGACATGAACAAATCATCAAGATATAAAACCAAAATCAAAGGCATACCTTGGAAAACCTTGAAGTAAAGGTTGGGGTTGGAATTACTTCTGTTGAATCTCAACTTTATTAGGTATCCATCAATTTGAGCATACAAAACCCTAGGGGATTTGATTTTGTCCATTAAGGCTTTCTTAAATCTACGAACATGGGTTTCCTTGTCATGTTCCTCAAAGACCTACGATTACTCCAGGTACAATTCTTCCTTAAGTATGCCATGAAGAAAATTTGTCTTCACATCCATCTGATCGAGACTCGAACCTTGATTAGAAATTAGAGAATTGATAG
The DNA here is from genome assembly GCA_000404065.3 of Pinus taeda. Lineage (NCBI taxonomy): Eukaryota > Viridiplantae > Streptophyta > Pinopsida > Pinales > Pinaceae > Pinus > Pinus taeda. The sequence continues at coordinate 8,754 of APFE030238005.1, forward strand.
ACGAGATGATAGTATAATACTCTCCCTTTTTTTGGGAGAATCCTCTAGCCACAAGACTCACATTGAACTTCTCAATGCTACCATCAATTGCATGTTTAATTTTGTATATCCATTTGGAAGTCACTACATACTTCCCCTTAGGTCAAGGAACAACCTTCCACACATAATTTTTCATGATGAATTGATATTACTCTATCTTGGCATCTCTCCAAACTTATTCCTTCACTGCTTCTTCATAACTGGTCAGTTCATATTATATGATGTTTCTCATCAATGCAGGATATCCCTGATATCTACAAGGATTCTTTCTTTCACTGAAGTTTCCTCTAGGGCCTGGATGTTTCTCTGCATCTATAATTTATCAAGAAGCCATAAAGGTATCTTTCTTGAAGAATAAGGATCACAAGGAGGGGGATCTAAATGATCCAAGGGTCCCATAGGTTCATCTGGAAGGTCACGCTCTAGCATGGATGGCTATGCATCTACATCTATAGTATCATCTCTTCTCTCAATGCAAGCAGTGACTAGAGAGTTCCTTTCTTTTCCAAGGGAAACATATACATAAGAGTTCACATCCTAGTTAAACTAAATGTTCCTTTTTCCTTGCACATATATCCTATAAGATTTAGAATTTTCATAGTAACCAACAAACGTAAATTTCTTTCGTAAAGCCTCTAGATTTGAACTCTTCCCTTTCGATAAATGAATGTAGAAAGGGCAGCCAAATATTCTCAAATGTCCAAATTTCGGTTTCACACTTGTAAAAACTTCTTCAAGGGTCTTTTCCTTCAAGGCTTGATGAGGACTTCTATTTTGAACATATATTGTGGTATTTGTTGCTTCTCCCCACCAAAACATAGGAAGTCTCTAATCATTGATCATGGCTTTGGATGCTTCCAAGATAGTCATGTTCTTCATCTCAACAACTCCATTTTGTTGAGGGTTGTATGGAATAGTCACCTCCCTCTTAATCCTAGATTCCTTACAAAAATCCTTGAAGTCATTTAGAGTGCATTCTTCTCCATTATCTGTCCTTAGGATCTTGATCTCCTTTCGATTTTGATTTTCCACTAGAGATTTGAAGTTCCTGAACATTCTTAAAACTTATCCTTGATATTCAAGAATAATATCCAAGTCTTATAAGAGAGGTCATCAACAAATATCACATATTATAGATATCCTCCAACAGATTTCACTAGCATGGGCCCACAAAGGTCAGAATGAATAAATTGAATAATTGCATTAGATATGTTGGTACTATAAGGGAATGGTCACTTGACATTCTTTCCACTAGCACATCCTTGATATACACCTTCACGATCCACTTAAATCTCAGGAATTTCGTAGACCCGTTGACGGTGCTGGATCCGCCAACATTCAGGGGATCACCCCGATATGAAGTTCCATCTAGACCTCACACCATTTGGTATGGGAATCTCATCCGGTATGATGGCCAGTTGCCATTGTCTTAAGGATTTTCCTGAACTCTTGCTTTTTAGCACATGAGAGTGGTTCACTTTGTCTTCGAGAAGTGATGTTCATGTGCCTAGTGAATGCTAGTGTACTTGTGTTAATGGTTCTTTCACTGTAAAGGGAGAGGGTGGGAGTGAGTCCCAAGTTGGTTGGGATGAATTCCCAACTCGGCTAGGAAAACACAACACAATAGGACGTGCACAACTTCCGGAGGAGCAGTCCACACGGATGTGGCAGTCACAACACACAAGGTAAGATAACACGTACAACACTCAGTGGATGAGTCTGCATGAGTGTAACGATTGTTACAACAAGTTTTATGTGAAAGGTTTGTCTTTTGTCCAGGAGGGTAGCCACCATGAGCGAGACAACATTAACAACATATACAAAACATTTTCATTAACATATTATGTATTACGACAAGTGAAATAAGTTCAAGTGTTCAACATAGGTTAAAGCAATATGCATTACAAGTGTTCAAGATTAGTCTTACAACAATTACAATACATGTGAGAAAATGTGTTGGTTGGTTAGCAGGGTTCTGAATTAAGAAAAAATTCCAAGACACATCATTACACCATACATCACTAACCCTGAGTGTGGGGTGTTGGAGCCACTACTTACTCCTCAAAGAAAAGATGAAAAGTGTGGGAGGAGCTAAGGTGAAAAGTCCTTTCCATGTACAAATGAGGGGGTATTTATAGCCAAGGGTGTAACTGACCCTTGTGGTTGTTCAACTACCCTCATGACTATTTGAATTCCATGACTTTTCGACTTTACATGACCCTTGGACAACAAGTGGGTCTCTTGGACTTCCACGTTACATTACATTGATTTGACAACATGGCCCACAGTGGAGATGTGGACAACATGACTCATGACATGACTCGACATGACAATGCTGGTACATTCGTGCTACTGCTGGAGTGCATGTCGAGTTGCAGTGCTACTGGGTGATGGATATCTTCATGGTGTATCACAACTTCACCTTCGCATGTCAAAGTTCGTTGAGTCCTCGATGGGCATTGGTTCGCTTGGTGTTTCTTTGGCATGTTCCTCCTTGTTTTAATGTTGGAAGGCTTGAGAGGTTCATCTGTTCGTGAAAAGTTCATGTTCGTCCATTCGTCCATCTGTGAGCACATCTTGCATGTTTGCTCGTCCATCCGTCTGTAAACACATCTTTGCATGATCATCCGTTCATGACCACATCTCTTCACATGCATCATTCGTTCGTCCATTGGTGAGCCTGTCCTTCTGCATGTGCTCCCTTCATTCATCCCATTCGTGGTTGCGCCATGTTTGTTAGTGTACCTCTACTTGCAGTCACTCATGACGAGACGACATAAAATCTAAAAAGGTCCTAGTCTATTATGACACGTGATCATTGCGGATGCAGGTGACTGGGAGAGGCATCGATGTTGCGAGGCCGGATGATGGCTCTGGGCACTATCGATGAAAACTGCGCAAGAGTCACTGAGTGATAAATATGGGCAATCCAAGTTGACAATGACTCTCTCCGAGGTCTGGCTCGGATGGAAGGAAAAACTGCCAAACTTTGGGAGGGACAGTCGGCGCTACAGGAAGGCAAGGCAAATAGAATCTGTGCATTTTCTGGAATGAGCAAGTAGTAGGGGCTGGAAGGCAAAATTTGTGCAATTTTCTGGGGAAATAGACAGGGTTGCATGAAGGATCAGTAGGCAGAAATTGCATAGTTTTTTGGAGGAACTGGTCGGGAGCCTGGCAGCCAAAATTGCACAATTCCCAGAGGTAATTGGAATTTGGCTATTGGGTCACTAGCAACAGAAACTACACAATTCCTAAGGGGAACAGGTAATCAGCTGCTGGGAGCTTGGCAATAGAAACTGTGCAATTTCTGGAGGGAACTGGTAGTCTATTGATAGGAGCTGTTGGCGAGGGAAACTACATTGAGGCTGGGAGGTTAGCCTACTGATCATCTCTGCGCAATTTTTGAGCTGAGTGGATAGTTGGGTAGCAGAAATCATGCTCATGAAAATTGCGCAATTTCTTGGATGAGCAACTAGTCGACTATCAGGAGGACTGAATAGGAAAACTCTGCAATTTTTTGAGGGAGACAAGGATGGGAACTTGGTGCATGTCTAGCCTATTTGCACAATTTCCTTAGTCAGTAGAGTGGGAAAGGTCAACAACCTCTGCGCAATTTTTTAGGGGAGTCAGTCATGAGGTGGCTATAATGAAAGTTGATTGGATCGCTTGCAAATAACGCAGCCTTGAAAGACTTTCTTGGTGCTTCTGCACTATTCTGAGAGTCAGTCGATCAAGTCGATGGCGCTGTGATGATTTGGCTATTAAAGGGGAGTCCGGTTGGCATAACTTTAGAAAAATTAATAAGTGTGTGAACAATCGAAATATGCATAGGTGATCATGCAAACACACACTCACATGACTTGACGACGAGATGACTCAAACCATCCAGACACACATGTTCAACATGAATGATCGACGATGCAAGCGACAAGTGCGACACTCATGATTGATCGTTGATCGACCATGATGACACCTGAGCGACAGTGAATGTGACTCCATGTGTGAGTGTGACAGATGCTTTCGTAGCGAGCATAACAAGTACACACGAAGCGAAGATTTTGAGCATAACCAGAACATGGTCACAAGCATGACTTAGATACCAACATGCAAAAGATTAGATGAAATAAACAAGAAAGGCAGATATAAAGACTCCCACGGGATCACAGAGTGAACCTGAGGGTGTGCATTCATCAAGAGAAACTCTCAAGGGAGGCTCCGAAATTGGGTGCAGACCAAAATTTTGGAGGGTGATTGTAGCTGCTACAAAAATTGGTGACACACTGGTAGAGCTCCGACTTCTCTATTTTGGTTCATTGCTGGCACAGGGACTTCTTATTTTGGGGAGTATTGAATCATTGTGTGGGTTACTTCGGCTTCCCCACTTACCTCATGGACATAAATGGTTCACCCTTTGTCAACTCAACAAAACAAAAACTTAAGTTCAACTTGATCACAATGTTTCAAATCTAGGAAGGGCAGTTTAGCACATGGGTTGAATATTTTCAGATTATGTTTCAAATCTAGGAAGGGTCATCTGCACCAACTCTTTATCAGGTATGATTTATCCAATGGAAATAGGTTTATCTCTTACTTGACAGATTCTCATGAAGCAGGATATTATATATTATGAATTATACATCATGATGTCACTGATTTGACTATTTAAGGTAATAATATGGTTGATATTGTTAATCTCATACATTCCAATATTTTTTTCCCACGTCTCCTTTGAATTCTTGAACTTGGACACATGAGTGATGAGATGATATTTAAGAGAATCAATGATGATTTTCTTAGCCTCCATTTCACCCTTCCTGTACTTGGATTTGACATTGGCATTGGAATTCTCAAGAGGATCGACTACCTTGCGCTCCATATACTCCATCACCTCATTCTCTTCAAGAGTATGTGCCAATCTAGTCCTCAATGTTGCAAAGTTGGAGGCATCATTCAACTTCTCTTCAATATTGAAGTAGGAGGAAGTCATCATTTCCAAGAGAGTTGATCACCAATCAACAAGAGAAGTGTCTTTAAGGGGTGTATTCTATACTCTCCAATGGATAACTTCACCTTAACTTTGGTATCATGTTAATTTTTCTCAAGTTCTATGCTGTTATAATCACTTAAAACAATGTAGCATTCAATTTCATTCACCCCAATAAAAGTTAAGCAATCATATATAGATCAATAATGCATAATAGAATATGGCCAAGCACAATGAGACAAACATTTTTAGTCAAAGATCGGGGAAAAACCCCACAAGTGGGAAATATAGAATCAAGTATTCTTCTTCTTAGATATTCAATCAATGTTCAACTTAGGATACATACTCAAATTTGTACATAGAGGTTCGAAACGTGTCGACCCCAAGTTTTGTATGTGATTTCTTTGGAAGATCTTGGCTTAAATCATGAATCACAGAAGCATCCAATCTGAAATTCAAATCCATTCAAATGAGAGAGAAACAACAACAATCTTCTTATAGTCAAAGGGTCAAATTTTGGCCTGGTACTTCCACAAAAACTTGGTCAAATGCCTTAGTCAATCCCATAAGAACAAACTAAAATTTGGTTAACTCAAAGTCAAATACTTTTTCAATGCAGAGAACATTCCCAGTTAAAAAATCGGTCAAAACAACAACAAAAGTCTCAGTCAAAATCACAAATTTGACCTGCGGTCAACCTCAATCAATGACCTAGAAAACAAGACAAAATTTCGTTCAAACTAGATCAATGTATCCTTGTAATTTTCAACCTCAAAGCATAGTGAAAATCTTGGTCAATAGAATTTAAACAACCCAGGTCAACACAATTCAAAACATAATAGAAATTCAACTCTCAATCAAAGATAAAAGTCCTACTTCACACGCGTGATGTCTCTCTACAATTTTCATATTGAACTTATGTGTGGATGATGGATTCCAAATGAGGGTCAATGATGTTCTATTTATATGTGATGGAAGATGTGTTTTTTCACATTGTGGGGCTAACTTGAACATCTTAGGTCTGACTTGGTGAAAACAAAAATATGAATTTTCTCCATCATTTCCTAATGAAAATTTTGACCGAAACTGCCAATTTCAACATGGACTTCCTACAGAATGTGATTCTACTTCATGTTTCGTTGAATGATGTTAAAAGTTTATTGAATAGCTTAATCAATAATTATTTCCATTGGAAATAAACACTTGTACAATATACTCTCTCTAAATTATTCAATTACTTTTTATTCTGTAGTAGTTTTAACTGCCTTGACTTTATCTTATTTGTTTGAACATCTTAGGTCTGACTTGGTGAAAACAAAAATATGAATTTTCTCCATCATTTCCTAATGAAAATTTTGACCGAAGCTGCCAATTTCAACAAGGAATTTCTATAGAATGTGATGCTACTTCATGTTTTGTTGAATGATGTTAAAAGTTAATTGAATAATTTAGTCAATAACTATTTCCATTGGAAATAAACACTTGTAGAATATTCTCTCTCTCAATTATTCAGTTACTTTTTATTCTGTAGTAGTTTAACTGCCTTGACTTTATATTATTTGTTTAAGTAATCAATTCAGGCTAATATGTATCTATTTTTATTTGAAGGAAGATTTATAGGTCCCGTAAAGACCATATCACTTTTATAGAAAGGCTCTAAGGACACTTGTAGTTGAAGTGGCATCTCACCTTTTCTAGTGGGTATCCCCACCCATTGACATTCATCATAGTGAGAAGTACATTTGTCAGAATCCTTATTGTAAGGTAGGCCAAAAGTAGCCAACCTGCAAGATTTTTTAAGTTTTCCATTTTGTAGCATAGTGTCCTCCATATGGCTTATCATGACATGCATGGAGGATATCATGCATTTCATCTTATCCCACAAATATTCTCAAGATCTGATCTAGTCCAATATTGGAAAACCATTATGTAATCCATGTGTAGGGTGCACTTTGCTTGACAAATCTGTGCCTTTCCTTGTAGGGAAAAATTGAACGAAACCTCCTAATTGTTATATAGTTGGCTATGTCAAAAAATCAACAAGCATAAAGTGACATTGGAAAGAGGCCTTAATTTGAGAATTAATCATCTGTCATCTCTCTATATACAATATTTATTATCCTTGACAAAAGTTATGCAACAACATTTTGGCTTTCTATATTGTCTACTATAGTGAGATCAAATTGTTGTAGTAACAAAACCCATATAATAATTCTACCAATAATATTGGGTTTGTTCATGAGGAATTTAAAGGTAGCATGATTTGTGTGCACAAATACTTGGTAAGTAGTAACACAATGCCTAAACTTGTTAAGAGAATAAACCACTATAAGGAATTATTTTTCAGTTACTATGTAGTTTAATTATGCATTAGTAAAATTATTACTAGGGAAGTAAATAGAATAAGGACTTTTATTCTCATATTATCCTAACAATACAACAACTTCTCTATTTGAGGCATCAATATGGATATGGAAAGGAAATTTCAATTAATGCCTTGTAGAACAAGTGTTAATGTGAGTTTTTCTTTTCTGCTATCAAAATATTTTGGGCATTATGGGAGACTTCTTTTTTTTGTCTTTGGTTAGTAAGGAAAACAAGGGAGAGGCCAATTTGTTGAAATATTTGATAAATATCCTATAGTAATTTGATAAATTTGATCATTTTCAGAACTAGTGGAATGTCAGTTTTTCATTCGAATGTGGAGAGGAAAAATTTGATCATTTTCAGAACTAGTGGAATGTCAGTTTTTCATTCGAATGTGGAGAGGAAAAATCTTCTCTTTTAAATCTCCCCAATCTATCATCTCATCATTCTAAACTATTAGAGGGTGAAACTTCCTTTTTTCCATATTCCCCTCTTTATGATTTGTTATATTATGAGGATGCCTTTATTTTTGATCTCGAACTTTCTGATCATCGATGTCATGATATTTTCGTTCGTTCATTGGATCACGATTCTAATTTTTCCGCTTTTCATTTTTCTAAGCCATCGGTCTTTGATGATCTACCTTATGATGATTTAGAACTTCTACAAGCTATCGAGGCACTTTAGCCTGAGCTAATGGTTAGGTTAGGCTCTCATAGTCTTGATATAAATTCCAATTCCTATTAGAAGAGGGATGTATCTTTCAAGGCTCCTCATCACTCTACCACACAAATTGAAAATCATTCTCTCTCACAATTTTCACATCCTCCATCTGCATTACATTATTCTATCATTCAACCATTGGAGGAGTCATACCTAATGAGCATGGTTTCAACAACGCAAGTTTTATTCTTTCTTCATGTTCACCCGTTTCCGTAGTTCGAAAGTTTGTTGTTGTGTATCGTCAAGTCGCAGCGTGTTTAAAATAGTAATGAATCCGCAGACTGTCTTTCATGCACATTTATTTCATACTTTTCTGCATACGTTTTAAAACTTCAAATGTTTTGGTATGTATTGTCTTATATTTCTTGTTTATTTTTACTATTGACTATCTTTCTTGATATTAATTCCCTCGCTTACATAGGCCAACCAATGTGTTGGTGACTACACTGGAAGTTTCATTTTACGTGATTCTGGCCTATTCTCTGATTAGGTTAGGAGTAGGAGTAATTATTTGTTTTTCTTTGTTGTTTTGAATTGTTTTGTTTGGTTTGATTTACTTTCTGCTCTGCTCTTTTCTTTTGTTTATTTTTATTCGGTTGTAGGATAGCTTCCACATGAAACCATGTTTGGTTTCTGAAGCAAGTATGGTGAAGTCCATGAGGAAGTTGTGCTATTGTCAATACTTGGTTATATGTTTATTCCCTCTCTTTGCGCGAGTCTTTCATTCCTTTAGTCGATGATAATTTGATGGAAAATACATTCCTTTCAGATAAAACCATAGTGGAATCACGACTCTTGAACTTATAACTAGTACTGCCTACTCTAATTGGTCTTTCATTTTCGGTTAATCCTTGTCAGCTAAGTCGAGTAAAGTAAGGAGGGGAGGAAAACCTTAACAAGTATGTAAGAGGTATATATAAATATATTTCTTTGAAGGGACAACCTCTTCTTCTCTCAATAAGTTGAGATCCATCTTACGCCTTCTTAAAAGGAAAAAGAAGAGAAAGGATTCATGTGAAGAGAGGTGAAGTAAGAAATTCCGTTGGGGTACTGTCTAGACTCATTGGAAACGAAGCAATATTTGTGTTCTTGAAGTGAATCTGTCGGGGTACTGTCCAGACTTGCTAGCAGCGGAACAACACTAGAGATGAAAACTAAGCCTCTGACATTTCTTTTCACTTGTGAATCTATATGCTCCTCATCCCCAATAGAAACAACTTAGTGTAACTTGGTTTGGTTTAGTGTTTCACCGATGAAGAGAATGGTAGGGACTATATATTTAACGCAAGATAAGTAAAGAAGCTACGATAATCAACAAACTTAATAATACTTCTTGAAGAGTTATACCTATTTTTCTTGAGACAAGATCCATACAGAGAGATGGAGTTCTACCAGTGTGTCACCAAGTGTTGTAGCGGCTACAACCACCCTCCAAAATTTTTCCTATGCTTGGATTTTTTAGCCTTCCTTCCTATTGACATGAGCTTACCTTTGACAGTCATCAATTATTCATGTTTTGATTGAGACTTATCCCTTTCATATGTTCTTGTATTTTATTGTTTTAACACTTATATGATGTTTCTAAGTCACAAGCTAACATCCTGACTTGGCCTTACAACAATTATGGGATTGCCTCCAGAAATTAAGCAATTCATGAGGGAAAACTAGCCTTAATGATTGGAATTGCACAATCCAGACTGAAAGTTCTTCCTTGAGCTTAGAAAATTCACATTCATTGAAGGCAGCCCAATGCTAAGCTGATAAATTGCACAATCCATCACTGAGCTCAGAAACTATGCAGTGCACTAAGCCGAAAAGTTTCCCAATTCCCTAGAATTATGCAATCTTTCTTGGCAGTGTGCATGACAAGTTTCCCGAAAAAGAAAAAAAGCAAAAAGATAAAAGATAAAAAAGAAACCCCTAGAAAGTAGGGATTCATCATTAGTTTCCTGAAGGTGGCACACACCCTATTTTAGAAATTTCCTCCAAGTGTCACTTTTTCCTTGATTTTAGTCATGTGCGTCATAAACCTTGATCCGACCAAATGTATTTAATAGATGTCTATAGACCTCATTTGTACATTTGATCTTGGAACTCTAGGATTCCTAAGGAGATCAAGGAACCTTCGGTGTAGTTGTCGTCACTTTTCTGGGTTGGTTTTTCTTTTGTTGTCTTTTAGTTTTACCGCTTTTTTGTCGCTATTTTTCGTTTCACTTCTACATGTGTTGTTTTTCTTGATACTATTCATGGTTGATGGAATTTTAACTTGCATTAGCTTGTATAAGTGTTGATTTAGTTTTTTTGTTTTCCTTTCATAAGTGTCACATTTATTTTCTTGTTTTTGTACACCAACGATCGTCGTTTCGACATCTCTCCTCACATATTTGTTTTTCCTCCCATTTGTTAATTTTCTACACTTAATTCACATTGATTCATCTATGCTTAGTCAGATCTGCACTCAAACTCACATCATCACTTAGATCTTCTTGTTTCCCATACTTCCATTGGGCAGATCCACACTTTCCTTGGCAAGTTTTGACATTGCCTAGCTAGGCATTGTGTAATCTAGAGGCTAAAGCAGAGGGTTGGCCTTTGAGACTGTGTAGTGCACCATACAGGCTGGCCTGACTATTCATTGCGTAGTTCCAGGGCTCAATATGCCTCTTGGCCACTGAGACTGCACAATGCGTAGTCTCTTTGAGTCACTGCCCATGCCAATTTGCACATTGCACAGTCTCAAGCCTCAAGTTGCACCTTGGCTGCTGGGACTACACAATGTGTAGTTCCCATAGCTAAACCCTCTCAGTTTTTTTTTTCCTTTCATAAGTGTCGCATTGATTTTCTTTTTTTTTGTACACCGACGATCATCATTTTGACGACTCTCCTCACACATTTGTTTTTCCTCCCATTTGTTAAGTTTTTGCACTTGATTCACATTGATTCATTTATACTTAGTCAGATCTGCACTCAAACACACATCATCGCTTAGATCTTCTTGTTTCCCACACTTCCACTTGATAGATCCACACTTTCCTTGACCAACTTTGACATTGCCTAGCTAAGCATTACATAATCTAGAAGCTCAAGCTAAGGCTTGGCCTTTGAGACTGCGAAGTGTGCAGTACACGCTCACCCAATTGTTCATTGCGCAGATCCAGGGCTCAATATGCCTCTTGGCCACTAAGACTGCACAATGCATAGTCTCTCCCAGTCACTGCCCAGGCTGGTTTGTGCATTGCATAGTCTCAAGCCTCAGGTTTCACCTTGGCTATTGGGACTACAAAATGTGTAGTTCCCACAACTAAAACCCTTCACTTTCCCAAGAAAACTACGCAATTTTTCTCACTAATGCGCCAGTTTTCTGCATGATCTTGCTGTGAAGATAGATTTGCAAAAAGCTAATGTTTGCTTGCCATGAGTTCCTTTTTGTCCCACAAGTACCACAATTTTTTATCACTTCTCTCTAGCAGTCATTGTAACCATGACACATAAGAGAACTGCTTCAAAAGATACCAATGAGAGCAGTACTGGGGAAGTAGCTATGAAAATGCCAATAAACTTGCCAGTATCCGCAGACACTCAATTGTATGTGGAAAAGGACTCAGATCTTACATGGAAGAATGTTAATGAAGATTTTTTCAGCAAAGTACTTCGCAACAGATCTAGAGGACCGACGAGTATACATTAGTGTCCAAAGATCAGGGCTACATAATGTTTCATGTAGATATCCATCCTTCCCATGTGCATATGTCATCAATTGGGTTATCTCACATATTGATGTGAATACCATGGCTTTGACCAGTGTTAATGGATAGAGGCTTGCTACTTTTCTGGCAATAGATTGTCAATGTATGTACCATTTTCCTGAGCCAAAAACACGCATGCATTCACTCTTCTATGACATCAACAACAACCTAGGTTGTCACAAGTGATGTTGTTAACAACTAGGTGAAGGAACCATCAAAATTTCGATAGACACCCACTAACACATATAAGACAAGTTCTCTCAGGAGGGCCTATCAGTTGTTGATCATATTAGCTTGTAGAATCCATGGTTAACAGAGCACAAAGACCTTTCCAAAAGGGTGGGAAGTCTTTTTGAACCAGGTTGTGAACAATGGGAAATCGTTCAACTGGTCAGATTTTTTGGCTCAACAATTAAAGATCCATATAGGTAACGCCCTGAATGTTCCCAAGGGTGGGAAAACAATATTCTATGTCTACATATTTACTAGATGAAATCTATGAACATAACACATTCCTTGGTATGAACTGGGTTTTGTCACCTCAAGATCCTACTGTACACATCCACTGCAAGATGCTCTCAGATTGTAGCTATCGAGGGGTTATGGAGAAGCTAATTTACCACTTCTTCATCCCGCTATAGATGATGATCTTTGAAGAAGAAACAACTTGCATGTTGCCTATGGAAACAGAGGTAATATCAGAGATCATAGATTGGTTTCTCTCATCAGATGGTACCTTCCTTAGAGTGTTAGAAGGAGAGAAGTTGTCGCATGTTTTGCTAAGGTATGCCATCGACAATATGATCATGCAAGAAGTGTCATATCATATCGCCACAGGGTTATCAGCTGCTTTGCATAAGAAGAAGAAAGAACCTTTTCCAAATATTCCTATGCAAATTGGATTGTACGAGGTAAAGAACCTGAAAGTTGCAGATACTAAAGGAAATACGATAGAGAATTTTTCATTATGTACTCGAGACTTTAACCCATACAATCCCCATGGTATATGCAATAACCACTGTATGATAATTCACTTTCAATGACTCAGTGAGACATTTCATTGGCAGAAGGAGGATCCATGGAAGAATTTCTATAATGCATCCAAGACCCGGAAGCTGGTTAGTTTTGTAAGAACTTCACAGGTGACTCCACAGAAGGAAACAACTCCAGAAGAATTACTAATAGAAGGGAGAAACCCATGTAGAATAAGGGGCAGAGAAAGGTTTTTCACAGTCTAGAGGGAGAAAGAAGCCACAAGATGAAATCAGATCCAACTATTATGAAAGAGGCTCTAACCATTGAGGCAACGAGGAAATAAAGGATGTAGAGAGAAGAACAAAGGAAGAGAGAAGAGTAGCGGAGGAGATTGGAGGAAGAAAAGTAGAAGAAAGAACAATAAGATAAGTAGAAGGAGGAAGAACAATAAAGGAAATGTGAAATAACAGAAGAAACAATGAAAAAACAAGATGAAGAGTAAGAACAAAACCAAAAACCAGTAGAGGATGAGGGTGGATAGATGCAGGATCAAGATCTTTCTCAAAATATTGAACAATTGATAGAGATCGATGACATAGAGGTGAAACTAGAGCCACATAATCAAGATGTCGACCTGATGCCTAGCACACAACAAGCCACTATTTAGTCTCCACCACCTCCGACAATAGAGTTAACTCCATGTGAGAAAGGGGAAGTTTTTCCTCTTGACGATGATCTCGTTATGGACACGTACAATATGTCATACGATGAACTCTGGAAGAATATTGTACAAGCATGTAAGAAGCATTTTCTGGATGATCTCGCATCTCCTGCTTTTATGAGAGAAAGGGTGATTGTGGCTGACACCAGGAGAGATACTGAAGTCATTTCCTTAGCCAACTTGGACTTTGCAGGTGAAAAACATTTGAACAATCAGTGTTTGATGGATGAAAATAAGCAATTGGCAAAGAACTTGATGGCTTCCAGGCAAGAGGTTGAACAACTCCGTGCAGTAGCTCAAAATGCAACTTCTACACAGGTCCACTTGGAGGAGATGAAGGAAACAATACTTAATGTAGTATCGACACTTGGAGAGATCGTGCAATATCTCTATGAGGAGCTTGTTACCGTGCATAAGGAAGTTGTATGCATGCATGACTTGTAGCAATAGTGTAAAGACTTTGTCAAAACTCTCAGAAATGTGCAAGTTGCAATTGTTGTCGTGCATGAACGGACAATGTGATACAAAGGGGAAACAATTGTTTTGGGTAAGAAAATGAAGCCACGGGTAGAGATGAAGAAAGAAAGAGTGTGGATGTTGATCCAGAACAACAAACAACTCTCCTCATTCATTGGTAACATTAAAGTCTTGTATGCACAGATATACTATAGTCTGGATTCCTTGGTGAAGACCCACAAGATCCCATTAGTTGGATCACTCATTGAAGCCAAACCCAAGAACTAGGTTAGAAAGGAGATAGAGGAATAATTGGAGCAGCTAAGACAAATTGCCACCAAGGATGACTTGGAGGTGAATAGACGGAACATTCACAACTACATTGGTGTCCCTGTCCAAGTGCGAAAAATGTTGATCTAGTTTCAGAAGGAAATATAAATTGGTTCGAAATAATTGTACTCAAGTTCCATGGATATTAGAGTCTTCTTCCATCCAGACACCATCACACAATTTTGGGATTTCATCACACAATATCAGCCTTAGCACCGCTACATGACCAAAAAACACCAAGTGGAAGTTGTTGAGCTAGAGTTTCCCCAAACTCAAACATCATAGTGTTTTGTGTTGTTATATTTTCAAGTTGTGTCTACCCTATTTTGTTTTATATGGGTACGAGTGTAAATTGTAATATTATTTGTAATTAATTTGTAATTTGAATTCCAAGTGTCAATATTGGAATGTGAAGAGTCATGATGTAATGTAATGATTTATTTTGTAAATAATTTGAAGAGTCATAAGGGTAGTCCAAAAGTCACAAAGGGGAGTTGAAGGGTCACCTTCTCTTGTTATAAATAGAACCTCATAACTCATGTAAGGGGATTTTGGCCGGAACCAAGCTGTTGACTAGGCTTAGGCTTAGAAAGAGCTTGGGAGTTCTGTGAGATTCTTGGATTCTTTCTAGCATAGAGGGAGTATACTTCTTTGGAGGAGCAAGTGTTGTTGACTTCACATTCCACTATTGGGGCTAGTGTCTCATGAATGGTGTATGTATGATTGGGACTTTCACTTTTAATAAAATCTTAGAGCCGACACACTTTCATGCATACATTGTGAGTATAGTAGGACTATTATTGTTCTATTTTCAATGTATGGTATTTAACTTATGCTTATGCTTATGAACTATTTCGTTTTCATTTGTATGAATCTTGTTAAATGCATGTTTTTGTATTAATTCGTCACTATTAACTTGTGGACTATTCCTTATATTATCTTGTGATGTCATTATACTCATGTGTTCTTTTCAAGCTGCGTACTATTACAAGATTCTAAGGGTCTCACTTCCTTCTCCCTTCATGTGTTGGAATCTTCATGCGTTGCACTTGACCTTCCGCAGGGTCACGCACTTGTTCTCACCAAAGACACCATGCACCAGTCTATGCGTATTCGCAACCAAGGCATATCCTTAACACCCCACTGTTGGGATTCCTACTCCAAGCGATGTGAGGTCTAGTTAGGACTTCATCTCGGGGAGATCCCCTGAATGTTGGTGGGTTCAACACCATAAAAAGTTGCCAAATTAACAAAAATCATATTGGTGGAAACTTTAGATGTATAGTAATATGATTTGATTGTTATTTAAGGCTTTGTGTCTCGAAGATGGAGTCTAAGGTTTGTGATAAAACCCTAGCAAGTTGTTGAATTCTAGTATATAGAATATGTGACCCTTGTTATTGATGAACCTAACTAGGTTTAGGTATTTGACGAATGTTTTGATGCTTCCACTGAAATGACATGATTTTGAGATAGTTAACTTCATGCTTCTATTTGTATTTGGTTGTACTTAATATTAAAAGATTTTGTAGGTACATAATCTTCAATGTGTTGAAGATGTTTGTAATTGAAGATGATAATAATGATGAGCATGCTGAAGGAAGCTATAAGAATGATGATGATCAATATGACCTCGATTCATTGAGGAAGAATGAAACCTTGGAAGGTTGAAGTTTCTCCATTGTTATAAAAGAAGGTAATTGTCGATCTCCCTAAGCTAAGAAGGAGCTTAGATAGAAGAAAATATATATCTCCCCAATTGAGAGGGAGGGAGTATTATGATAGTCATAATGAATACCTTGAAGAAAGAACGAAATCAAAGAATGAATGAAAGTACTATAGATAAATTTGCAAACAAATGATTTGAGAAATATTGAGGCTGTATTTTGTTGGCATTATGATACAGGTGTTGTCTTTGATGGCAACTCACACAGATGACAGTTCACAGTGCAACAAGCTAACAACAAAGGATTACAGATCGGACTCCAGAGGTTGAAGAAAGAGAGGTATATGTTGGATCACTTTGTAAAAGTAGCGTATACACGCGGGAACATAGAAAAAAGAGTGTATAAGTATACACACACTTTCAGAGAAGGAAAAGATTGTATTGGATGGAAAATCAAGTTTTTGGTCCAAGGTATTTGGTTTGTGGCATTGACCCTAGGTATCTGATCCTAGGTATTGGTCCTAAGTGGTTTTGGTCCAAGGTATTGGTCCTAAGTGTTTTCGGTCCAAGGTATTGACAAAGGGCCTAAAGCTATATAAGAAGGAGAATATCATAAGGTCAAGCGTGCAAGCAATAAGATTCTAAAGAATATTTCTATCTGAATTATTTTACATTGTAGGGTTATGTTTGGGACTAGATATGAAATATTTATGTGCACCTTGAGTTCAATATTGGATAAGGAGCATGAGACTTGAAATGACTTATTCTTGAATGATTTGGTATTGGTTGAGACTAGATATGATGTTTTTCGCCTATTTTATTTGTTATTTATCATGATCTGGGTTTGTCTGAAGTATGGAATTGCAACAAAGTTCTAAGTCAATATTTGCAGATCTGTACGAAGTCTTCTTAGATCTGAATGTAAAACTGAATGCATAAGGAGGTTAGCATTTGATTGATTGATTGTATAAGTGAGAAGAAGTGATCTATGTCCCTGCCTGTGTAAAGCTCTGTAAGTTGACAATAGATATTCAGTATATTGATGGTTGGTACAGACTTGATTCAAAAATTTATGTTTGCAGTAGTTTTGAAGGTATACGCAGGTTTAATTAATGGAAGTAGCGTATACATGGATTTAGGGTTTAGCCAAGTAGTGTATACACTCTAATGCATGATTTTTGAGGTTACAACTGCTTCTGAATGATGATGCAGGGTTCTGGGTTCAGCACAATGTTCTGGTGTCAGTGATCTGATTGATCAGATTAACTGAATATTGGTTGATGCAGTTTAAGTTTAAAAGTTTTGATGGATCCAATGTAAAAATTTGATGAAATGTGGCCTTCAGATTGTGGTGTTGTGATCCTGGAGTATCCTGTTGGAAATTCATGAAACGTGGTCCCTGGTGGAAGGGTGGAGTTTTCTGTAGGCTGGCACCTATGTACTAGTAAACATATTGGCTAGTACAAGAGCTAGGGGGTTGTAGCTCCCTTCCAGTAGAAGCTGGAGAACGAGAAAATGTTGTAACCTTCTGCAGGTAGAAGGCTTCGTACTGGTATGAGTCTGCACCAGTACAAGATTGTAAACAAATTTTCTTATTATTAAAAGAAGATAGAGATGACAACAACAAGTGGTTTTCACCCACATTGGGTTTCCACCTTAAATCTTGGTGTTCATGTGTGTTGCTTATGTGTGATGCTTTATTCTGCTTTTACTGCACTGTCTAATAAGTAACTGATGTACTGGTTTAAGCTCAACACATGATAAATTGTCTAAATCACAAGTTCTCTGGATACACACTGGTTTCTTTAATCACAGTTGAGTGTACACGCTAGTTCACTTCACTGAAGTAGCGTATATAAATCTGTTTGGGAAATAAAATTATTGATCTAATAATACTGATTTAGCCCCCTCTCAGTATTATTTCCAACAATTGGTATCAGAGCAGGTCCTTCAGAAGAAGCTTGATCACTTGAAGGGAGATCCATCAACATGAATAATCACGAAAGCATGGGATCCATGAGACCACCAATCTTCGATGGGAGCAACTTTTTTTATTGGAAAATAAGAACCACAACCTATCTACAATCTCTTGGAATGGATGTCTGGGAAATTGTGGAAGGAGGATATACATTTCCAACAGCAATTCCTACAGATGCGGTAGGTAAAAAGAAATATGAATACAATGCCAAAGCTGTCAATACTTTATTGGGAAGTTTGTCACAATCAGAGTTTGTCAAAGTCATGCATCTCAAATCAACCAAAGAGATACGGGACAAAATTGTTCAGAGCTACGAAGGAGACTCTCAGGTAAAACGTGTTAGGCTTCAAACTCTCAGAATTCAGTATGAAACTCTTAAGATGCATAGTGATGAAAGTATAGCTAGTTACTTCTTACGTATAGAAGAGGTTGTTAATTGTATGAAGAATCTTGGTGAATAAATAAAGGAAGTTACCTTAGTTGAGAAAATTTTGAGATCCTTGTCTGCTAAATTTGAATCAAAAGTGTTTGCCATAGAAAGAAAACAGAATCTGCAGAATATCACTATGACATAGTTTCACAAAATCCTAACTGCTTTTGAGATGAGAAAAGAAGGTCCATCAGATATGAGAGAAGCCACATTTAAAGCTTCAACAAAAGGAAAGGAAGAACACAATGAATCAGGACACAATTCAGAAGAAGAAGATGAGGTAAATTTTGTCAAGAATCTTCAATGGGGTTCTGGAAGGTTTAGAGGTAAGCTACCTTTCAAATGCTTTGCTTGTGGTAGAGTCGATCATTATGCTGCCAGATGTCCTCATAAAGATAAATATTAAAAAGGAAAGGAATATGCAAAAGGGAATATGAAACAAATTTTGAATAAAAGGAGTTACTATACTCATGAATAACGATGGTTTATCTAATAGTGATGAAGATGAAACTGGACAAGGTTACAGACTTCTCATGGCTTATGATAGCAATGAATTTTTGGGATAGTTTAGAAGAGGATAGTGATGGTTTATCTAATAGTGATGATTATAGACTTCTCATGGCTTATGACGATGATAATTTTTGGGATGCTTTATAAGAGGAAAACTTTCATGAAGAAATCCCTAAACTCAAAATCTGTTTAGAAGAAAATAATATGATTATAGATACCTTGACATACCAGCTTGCTGAAAAAGAAAAACACAATGAAAAACTAGAATGTGAAATTGTCGGTCTAAGAAAAGATCTTGGGAAAACAAAATCTCTCAATCTTAGATTTGCTAAAGGATGGGAAATTTTAAATGAAAGTATCAAAGTTCAGCGTTCTTCTCTGATAAAGACAGGTCTTGGATATACTGAAGAAGCATCTCATTCACAAAAGATGTTAACCTCCACCAAAATCTATCTTGATGCAGCAAAGACCAGTGAATAGTATGAAAATCGTCAGCAAAGGCATAAAGCTGATCAACAGATAAATCATATTCAATTTACTCCAAGGATGAATAGAAGCCACAACCAACCTTAGACAAATCATACTCAGTTTGCTCCAAAGATGAATATCAATAGAAACTACAATCAACAGGTAAATAGATTTGATAGTCATAGAAACTTATTTAATGGGAAATGTTTTTCATGTCATAATTTTGGGCACAAAGATGCTTAATGCATTGCTTACAAAGCCATCATGACTAGAGAAGCACGAAATCAAAGGAATGAAACAGGGATCAAGAGAAGTTCCTATAATAACTTTTCTCCTCTTGAAAATGAAATAGAATGCTCAATCTGTAACAACTTTGGTCATGAAGAATCTGAATGCAGGAGAAAATTTCGGCAAACATCTCAAAAGGAGAAAACACCATTAAATCCCAAGATATGGAGAAGGAAAGAATCTCAAATAGAAAGATGTGGTATAGCCTTGTATGCAGAAGGACAAGAAAATCAGTGGCACATCAACAATGGATGCTCCAAACAAATGACATGTGACAAAGAGAAACTTCACTCATATAATGCCTTAGAAAAGGAAAATAATGTCTCATTTGGAAATGACACTCTAGCTATCATAAAAGGTAAAGGTTATGTTTTCTTGAAAGAAAAGGTTAAAGCTGGAAATGTTATGTATGTAGATGGTTTAAAGCATAACCTGTTCAGTGTCAGTCAAATGTGTGATCAAGGAAATGCAGTGGTGTTTTGATCAAATGGATGTGTTGTTCGTGAGCTTGATACAGGAGAGACCGTGATCAAAGGTACAAGAACTCCAAACAACTTATACATACTCAAAGGAGAACAACAACAGTGCTATCTAAGAAAAAATGATGAAAACTGGTTGTGGCATAGAATATTGGGACATCTAAGATTTTCTCAAATAAGAAAAGCATGCATACTCAAGGTTGTTCGTAATCTTCCAGATATCAGCATCCCAGAAAATACAATATGCAAACCATGTCAAATCGGTAAGCAAACCAGAGTTCACTTCAGTGAAAAATAAGGGTCAACTAGTAAGCCTCTTGAACTTGTCCATACTGATTTATGTGGACCAACAATGAAAAAGTGACCTCGCGAAGAAGAATACTTTATTTTGTTCGTTGATTATTTTTCCAAAATGTGTTGGTAGGTCTTCTAAAGCATAAAGATGAAGCATTTGAATAGTTCCAAGCTTTCAAAGCTTTGGTTGAAAGTGAATCAGATCAAAAATCAAATGCCTCAGATCTGATCGAGGAGGGGAATTTATATCAGATCAATTCTTTGACTTTTGTGAACAACATGGAATAAAAAGGAAATTCTCCACCACAAGAACCCCTCAACAAAATGGTGTGGTAGAAAGAATGAACAAAATCGTTCAACAAATGGCTCGAGCTATCTTAAATGAATTTGGAACTCTTGCAACCTTCTGGGGTGAAGCTACATTTGTTGCTGTGACTATTCTCAACAAAGCAAATGTTCGGGTAAATGGCACTCAAACTCCACATGAACTTTGGTATGGTAAGACTCCTATTGTAAAATACTTTAAAGTTTTTGGAAGCAAATTTTTTATCGAAAGGACTGATGAAAAACTTGGTAAGTTTGAACCCAGAGCAGATGAAGGTATTCTCCTTGGTTATTCTTTGAGAAGTAAAGGATATAAATGTTATAATAAAATATTTGGGAAAATTGTTGAAAGCATTGATGTTGTAGTTGATGAAACATGCAAAAATCCAAAATAGATAAAATCAACAGAATATTATGACAACGAGGAATATGGGGATTACTTTCCCACTTCAAATCAAAATTATATTGAAGAAGAAATCAATGAAGCACCAGAAGAATATATAATGGTAGAAGAAAAGACTCCATCCAAGTATGTTCAAAAAAATCATCCAAAAACTCAAATTTTAGGGGAAAAGGAGGCAGGTGTACAGACAAGAAGAACTATTACAAGGACCTCAATCTATCTAGCATTACTATCCTCCACCAAACCTCAAAATTTAAATGAAGCATGCAAAGATGAATGGTGGGTCAAGGCCATGGATGAAGAACTTGAGCAGATTGAAAAGAATGATACTTGGGAATTAGTTCCTAGAACTCATGATAAAAATATTATAGGAACTAAATGGATATGGAGAAATCATTAGAAACAAGTCCAGACTTGTTTGTAAAGGGTATGCTCAACAAGAAGATATAGATTTTGAAGAAACGTTTGCACCTGTTGCCAGACTTGAAGCCATAAGGATGTTTCTTGCTCTTTCCAGCTTTCAGAAATTCAAATTATACCAAATGGATGTAAAATCAACCTTCCTTAATGGGGATTTAGAAGAAGAAGTTTATATTGAACAACCAGAAGGATTCATTCTTGGAAATGATGCAAAACTTGTATGTAGACTCAAAAAGGCTCTCTATGGTCTGAATTAGGCTCCAAGGGCCTAGTATTCCCACCTTGACAAATATCTACACCAACAAGGTTTTACAAAAGGTTATGTAGATATCAATCTATATACAAAGATTGAAACTAATAAATTGCTAATTATTATTGTTTATGTTGATGATATCATTTTTGGTAGCAATGAAGGATCCATGAGTCAGAATTTTGCTTCAGTAATGCAGCAAGAATTTGAAATGTCCTTGCTTGGTGAACTTACCTATTTTCTTGGTCTGTAAGTTCAACAAACTAAAGATGGTATTTTTCTTTCACAAACCAAATATCTCAAACAGATCTTGAAAAGGTACGGAATGGAAGATTCTAAACCTGTATGTATCCCAATGGTAACAGGATGTAGCCTCAGCTCAAATGATGAATCAACAGTAGTACATCAGCCAACTTACAGATCCATGATTGGCATTCTGCTTTATCTAACAGGTACTTGACCAAACATCATGCATGTAGTAGGAATAGTTGGAAGATTTCAAGCAAATCCGATGGAATCACACCTTCAGGTAGTCTAAAGAATTTTCAAATATCTTCAAGGAACCCAGGACTTTGGACTATGGTATCCTAGAGATGCAGATCTTACTCTTCATGCATATACATATGCAGATTAGGTAGGAAGTGTTGATGATAGAAAAAGCACTAGTCGTGGTGCATTTCTATATGGGTTCCAAGTTAGTATCTTGGTTCAGCAAGAAATAAAGTTCAATTTATTTATCTACAGATGAAGCAGAATATGTAGCTACTACATCTTGCTGCACACAACTACTTTGGATGATGCAAACTTTGCAAGACATTTAGATCACATGTACTTCACCCATCTCCATTCTATGTGACAATACAAGTGCCATCAGTATTTCAAAGAATCCAATTATGCACTCCAAGACCAAGCACATACCCATCAAGTACCATTTTCTACGTGAACAAGTGCTTGAAAAAAAGGTCAAATTGGAGTATGTTCCCTCCAAAGAATAGGTTGTTGATATATTCACTAAACCACTACCCAGAGAAACATTTGAATATGTCAGACAAAAGCTAGGAGTAGTTGTTGCATCATCCTATTGTTAAATCTAGTTTTTTAGAAGAAGGTTATTATACGAATGTTTCATGAAGTATAGTCATGTATACACGTGGGTTTCTATGGGTGAAGAAGCATATATGTTTTTCTGATAGGAAAAACAGTGGGGCAAACTCTGATATGGGTGCTCTGTCTGATGTTGATGATTACAGTCTATCGATATTCTTTGTTCATTAATTTTTTATTTGACTAACAAAGATGCCTTGATCATTGACTTGTTAACAATGCATAGGTAGCACAGGTTCACGGGGAGCATTAGCCTTCACATGAATTATGCATTGTTGGCATTATGGTTCCTGAGTCCAGCGATGGCTTCAGATATTTATACCATTTGTTGCTTAAGTCATGTAAAATTCTAGGGTGTGATATGTCCTCTCATACATTTGAATGAGTCCTATTGGACAAATGATGTAATTTGTATTCCCACTTTGCATGGGATGGATGATGTAATATTTATTGTATTTCTATCATGTATAAACAATTGGTATATCCACACTTGGTTGGGTGGATGAGTCAAATCTTGTGTATCCCCTCTTGGTTGGGAGATTGATGTATGTATGAGACATTGGTGATAGGAAGGTCATACTCACTTAGTTGAGTTATAGAGTCATGTTATTCTTTTGAAAAATATTTTTTTGCAGTTTCTACATGTGCTCAGGGGGAGCATGGACCTCGCATAGACGGTTTAGTGCATCTCAACGTAAGGGAAGATTAATCAAAGAATTCAGCATATACTCAGGGGTAGCATGGACAACATAATGTATATCAAAAGGGGAGAATATCTTGGTCCACCCTTTGCCCTTGATGTCAAAGGGGGAAAGTGTCTTGGTGTTGTTGTTGCCATCAAGTCCAAAGGGGGAGATTTTTGGCATTATGATACATGTGTTGTCCTTGATGGAAACTCACACAGATGACAGTTCATAGTGCAACAAGTTAACAACAACAGATTACAAATCAGACTCCAGAGATTGAAGAAAGAGAGGTATACGCTAGTTCACTTTTTTCAAAGTAGTGTATACACACGGGAACACAGAACAAAAAGAGTGTATACGTATACATGCACTTTCAGAGAAGGAAAAACGCGTATGGGATGGAAAATCAAGTTTTTGGTCCAAGGTATTTGGTCTGTGGTATTGACCCTAGGTATCTGATCCAAGGTATTGGTCCTAAGTGGTTTTGGTCCAAGGTATTGGTCCTAAGTGTTTTTGGTCAAAGGTATTAACAAAGGGCCTAAAGCTATATAAGGAGAAGGATATCATAAGGCCAGGCATGCAAGCAATAAGATTCTAAAGAATATTTCTATCTGAATTATATTTTATATTGCAGGGTTATGTTTGGACTAGATCTGAAATATTTATGTGCACCTTGAGTTCAATATTGAATCAGGATCATGAGACCTGAAATGGATTATTCTTGAATGATTTGATATTGGTTGAGACTAGATCTGATGTTTTGCACCTATTTTATTCGTTATTTATCATGATCTGGGTTTGTCTGAAGTCTGTAATTGCAGCAAAGTTCTGAGTCACTATTTCCAGATCTGTACGCAGTCTTCTTAGACCTAAATGTAAAACTGAATGCATGAGGAGGCTGGTATTTGATTGATTGATTGTATAAGTGAGAAGAAGTGATCTCTATCCCTACCTGTCTAAAGCTCTGTAAGTTGACAGTAGATATTTAGTATATTGATGATTGGTACAGACTTGATTCAAAATTTATGTTTGCAGTAGTTTTGAAGGTATACATAGGTTTAATTAACGGAAGTAGTGTATACACGCAGTTTGGGTTCAACCAAGTAGCATATACACTCCAATGCATGACTTTTGAGGTTACAGTTGGTTCTGAATGATGATGCAGGGTTCTAGGTTCAGCACAGTGTTCTGGTGTCAGTGATTTGATTGTTCAGATTAACTGAATATTGGTTGATGCAATTTAAGTTTAAAAGTTTTGATGGGTCTAGTGTGAAAATTTGATGAAACGTGGCCTTCAGATTGTGGTGTTGTGGTCCAGGATTATCCAATCTAAAAATTCATGAAACGTGGTCCCTGGTGGAAGAGTGGAGTTTTCTATAGGCTGGCACCTACGTACTAGTAAACATATTGGCTAGTACAAGAGCTAGGGGGTTGTAGCTCCCTTCCAATAGAAGCTGGAGAATGAGAGAATGTTGTAACCTTCTACAGGTGGAAGCTTGCATACGAGTATGAGTCTGCACTAGTACAAGATTGTAAACAGATTTTCTTATTATTAAAAGAAGACAAAGACGAGATCAGTAGGTGGTTTTCACCCACATTGGGTTTACACCTTAAATCTTGGTGTTCATGTGTGTTGCTTATGTGTGATTCAATATTCTACTTTTACTGCATTGTCTAATAAGTTACCGATGTACTGGTTTAAGCTCAACACATGATAAATTTTCTAAATCACAAGTTCTCTGAATATACCCTGGTTTCTTTAATCATAGTTGCATGTACACGCTAGTTCACTTCACTGAAGTAGTGTATATAAATCTGTTTGGGAAATAAAATTATTGATTTGATAATATTGATTCACCCCCCTCTCAGTATTATTTCCAACATATTTGATGTTACTAAGGAAGTGAATGAAGAAAGGTTCTGACAAGTTTTATTTGGATAACTTGATGATGATATAAGTAGCATCATAATGATTGAGGAACCAACTGTTTACTTGTATATATATTTGAAGGTTTATCACTCATTAAGGTTGTGATTGTGCATGATATCTCCATAAAAAGGTTGAACATTTTGGAAGCATGCTTGGACTAGTGGATATATATGATTTAGTTTATAAGGAGAGATGTAAACATGTGGGGTTGAGTGCCTAATGCTTGGGAGGATGTTTGGTTGACCTATGTGTTGATGTCAAGATCCCGAAGTAGGGAGGGTGGCATTGATCATGGAGCTGTGACCTTAGATACACACATAGATCCATGGGTTGGTGTTAGATCTTAAAAGCCTAATGGTACCTAAAGTCGCTAAAGCTTGAGTACACCTTAGTCCCACCCGATTAGAGTACCCTAGTAAGGTATCTAATATGTATCACTGCACGTGTTGTGACTCTTCATAGAGTATATCACTTTAAGATCTTCCATGTACCTATGTATATATGTAATTATGAATAGATCCCTAGTTAAGAGGGAGCATTGAAAAATGTAACTATTATCAGTCTTCATAATTGTTTTCTTGTCATGATGTAATGTATTTGTCAGAAGAAAGAAAATAAATTTTATTATAAAATAAATTGACTTATTAAAGCATGGGTTTCATGCTTGGGTCAATGGTTCTTAGGTAAAAGCCTCCATTGTAGGCTTCTAGGGTATATGTCAAGTGTCCTTCACCATGTCTATGTAAAATACCCTTCTTGGGATTTTTCAATTAAGAAATAAATTTACTTTTTATGTAAAACAGGTCATTTAGGCCTCCTCCACCAAGTCAGTCTCAAAGAAGGACAAGTTAGCCTCATCAAAGGGAATTCAACTTTACAGAATCCTCTATAAAAGCACAACAACTCGACTCATTTGGAGCACAACATCAACAAGTTTTAATTGCAGTTATTGGAGAGATAAAAAAACGTGTGAAAGTCAAGGAAGAGGAAGGAAAACCTAACGAAGGAGAGGTAAGTATTTGTCAAGCATAAGAAGTAAAATCTTCTCTCTTCTTGTCTCACACGTGTGAAGTTGTTGGGTTGCTGGAAAGGTCGAAATTTCGATATTGTAGCTAGGCCAAAATCTAAAGTAGTTGGGGGTCAAAATTTTGAATTATTGTTGCCCTAAAGTCGGTGGACAAGAAGAGACTACCAAATTTTAATGAATCATCTTGGAAGGTTGACTTGGTGGAGGAGGAAGGTATTTTGGGTCCAAGGAATTGGTCTATCTCAATTTGGATTACTAGTGGAAGAGTTTGAATATGTTTTCCCCTATAGAGGGGTTTTAGCCCTTACTAAGTGCCTACATCTACGTTGTTGATCTTCATGTTTTGATTTGATGATTGATTGATGAAAAAAAGATAAAATAACAACATAAAGAGAAGATAATAAGGCTACAAGAACATCACAAGTAATTATCAATATAAGGAAATATTTTTTCCTTTCTTATTTTCTAATAGGTTTTAGTGGAAGAGGCTTGATATTTCTTACCAATTTCCCTGGAGTCTTTAGAATCTTCCTGATCATCAATAGCTCCAATAGAATGCAAGTCCTTCTCAACAATTATCACTTCTACAAAGTTCAAAGTCAATGTTCCCTTTGCATCTATTTTAACAAACACATAAATGTTAGTAGGCAAGGCACCTGTGTAATAATATTTGGTAATAGAATCATGAAGTTGAACATTGGCAAGGAATTTATTAAACAAACGTGTAAATATATTATTAAAGTCCTACACTTTTTCCTCGTCCCCTATCTTAATATTTTCTAGTTATTTAAGTAACATGGCGAGAGTTTTATCATTGACAAATTTGTCCAAGAACAACTTTTTGAACTCCCTCCAACTATGGATTGAATTAGGCATAAGGTTGTGATACCAAATTGATTCTCTACCCTCTAGAGTGTTGTTGATAGTGCTGGACCCACCAACAAAGGGGATATCCCCGATATGAAGTCCCAACTAGACCTCACACTGTTTGGTGTAGGAGTCCCATTCGATATGATGGCCCGATTTCCATTTACGTAGAGATCTACCTTGGCTCTAGTTGTCAGCACATGAGTGTTATAGACATATTTTGGCACTGCAACCCTAATCACATATGTCGATAAACCAAGGGCTCTTAAACCCCTAAAAGTGTTGTTTCATACCCTAAAGGATCATGGTCAACTGATTACATCATTTCCCAGAAGTTCCACCT
>APFE030238005.1:38062-115402 GCA_000404065.3 Pinus taeda
ATCCCTGTTTCCCTTAAGGACAGGTGCGATGATTGAATGAGACTGTTTCCCTATCTAGAATTTGGTTTTTTCTTCATTATTTTAAGCTCTATTTAGTAGTTTTGCTGTTTATGATCAGTATATCGTTGTTGAAGCCTTCTTCCTTTACATTATTTAGCTTCTATTGATCAGGAATGGTGAATTTTTTTAATGTATTTTTCATCATTTACAGTCCTCCTTTGCAAAAATTAGCTTAATCGAATTGTCGTCTTTTGATTCAAAAGTGTCGTAACTGTCATTTTGAGTCAAGAAGAAGAGTGTCATAAAGTAATCCTCTTTTAGATAGTCGATTGTACTTTTGCCATTGTATTTGATTTTAATTGTCAATATTTGAAGTGTCGAAAATATTTTTCCATTCGAAATCAAAAGTGTCGTTTTAGTCTTCCTTTCAATTTTGAAAAGAAATTGTTGAAGTGTCACTTTGAAGGAAATAGTTCAGATCTGTACTTAGTTTTCCTTTTTGGCATTCACACATTAAGGAAATAGAAAAAAAAAATACATGCATGTGCATTTGCATTTAGACTGCATTCGGAAAATGATTTAGGAAAAGTGCATTTAGTGTGTGCTCTCTGCTCTCTGTTGAAAGAATCATACTTTTCTTTCCTTAGTAGCTAGGATTTTCATTGCTAAAAGAAACAAACGATTGTTTGTCATGTTAGATTGCACATTTAGGAATTTAACATCTACATCATGCGGTGAACCTTGAAAGACAAAATTTTAAGAAAGATTAACTCTAAAATAAACCTCAATGAACATACAAACGCTTTCGAAGCTAATGCACAACATCTAGAAGTCTAGGCTAGAGATGTATTCCGACATCGTAAAACCTGGTAACTATCATTTTCATCGAAGGTTGGGTGATTTGTCCTCTTTGATATGACAAGTGCTAGTATGGACTTATGCTCCCTGTATCGTCGAGTATATATTGGGAGACCACAATAGGCTGATATCCTTTATCCTTAGGAAGCCATGTTTGTCGCCCTATTGGTCGCAATGCACTGAACACAGCATTTGGGAAAATTGACTTCCATATGTAAAATCCTTGGTAATTTCTCTTTAATTTACCACCAAGGTGTATATTTTAGTTTTGTGATTGGTTTGGTAATCTGATTGGTTTGGTAATCCCTCTATCTAGATTTCCAGAGTAGTCACTTTTGTTCCTTTTCGACTCCCTAAAAGAAAAGGTCCATCCGAGCACTTGTCACTTCAGGCTCATTAAAAATCGAAGGCGACTAGAGTCACCTTTAGCTTTTTCTTGACTCTTAAAAATTGAAAAAGCAAGTTGTGTCAAAGCGTCATAAAATTTATTTAATTTAGAATAACATCACTGTTCCCTCGTTGATCTTAGGTTGAGGTGATGGAGTCCACCAATCAAGGATTTCCCCTTGGGGGAAATCCTAGTCCTTTCTCTTCTTGGGGAGATATTCGTGCTCCTTATATCGCTACATTGTCCCTTCCACGAATCACAATTGGCCTGCCAGTATGGCTATTCTCAACCTCTGTCATTCAAAACACCATAATTCCTCAGCAATCGAATCAACAACTAGATGATACTGGAGTTTCTCCCTCACCTTCCACTTCGTTTGTTTCTCCCTCTCCTTCTTCCTCTTCGCTTGGTGAAACTAGTGATACTAAAAACCAAGTCGCTGAGAAGAAGAAGAAAGGGAAGGAGAAGAAGAAGAAGAAGAAGCCAGTCACGCAAGGGGGCAACCATGCATCATCCATTGAAAATCCGCACACCTTACCTTCGAAACCCAAATCTCCATGCGTAATTTGAAAAGGAAACCACTTTCATTGAGATTGTCCTTGCATCCCGCGGATCTTGACAGACTGGTCTCCCCACTTGCACCATCAGGTGTCGTCAACCTCTATCGATCATGTTGAGAGTACACCATCGACTAGTGAAAGTGAAGTCAATGGAAAAAAAAGGAAGATCTAGATTTCCTTGTAGGTTGTATGAAGGTGATCATGCCCTCCACTGTTGCCCTTTTCTGGACGAAGCTAAAAGTTTCTTGGATAACTGTCCTACTTCACCACAACGACTTCCAATTGGATACAAGAAACCCTTGCCAAGTCCATCGCTAATTGAAAATCCGACTGGCATACCTCAGTTGTCGGTCAAAATGCCTATCATTGAAGATAAACCCTCCTAGTCCATACCGGACCAAAGTCAACAGGTCGAGATGGCATCCGACCCAATCTTGCCTTCAGATGATACAGTTTCCAAAGAGAATGAGAACGACACTGTTCAAATTATTTTTGTTAATATAGATTCTGATGAACATGGGGGAAATCTACCCATTCCTTTACCACAGGAGGGAATTTCCCCATTTCAAGAGATTCATCCAGCCATTTATTTGGTCCCCCCACCAAGCAATCTAGTCGTTTTCTTTGATTGGAATCTACTAGCGGGACCCCACCTTCCATCTAATGTACCATTCTGAATCATAGTACAAGTTAACAGAATGATCATGCCTGGCACTATCATAGATAAAGGGGCTTTCATGAGTATCCTTTCCTCAACTGCTTGGAAAGTGCTTGGTTCGCCATCACTTCTGCTTGAGAATCAAAATTTGTTAGGCTTCAATAAAGGAACCAGTCGACCATTAGGAAGCCTTCCAAATTTTCCTATATCTTTGAGAAGGAAAACCGTCCATTTGAACGTGATGGTAGTCCAAGGGCCACTAGATTACAAGCTACTCTTTGGGTGAAACTACGTTTATAGCATGGGAGCTATTGTTTCCACACTCTTTCGGGTGTTGTGTTTCCCATATGAAGGCAGAATGGTACAGCTTGTTGACTAGCATTTCCTGGTTCGAACATGGCTACGAGTCAAAAATCATCCCTAAATGGTCTCTTTGCACAAGGAATGTCTCTTCAACCTCCAATTAATCCACCTAATTACCGCGAGTGATTCGGTGAATGTGACAAAGCTTATGGGGCATGCACCCTGGTCTTCTTCGGTAGGCGAACCCAACTGAGAAAACAAATTTCCTTGTAGGATATATGATTGGTCTGAAACGCCATTTCCGTGTAGGATATGGGATCAATCTAAAATAGGATCTCCTCGAACGTTATGTGATTGGAAGCTCACACCATTCACCTTTGTCTTTTTTGATGGACAGAGCCAAGGAAGTGTTTTGTCCACTCTGCAGACGGAACAATCCTACTTAAATGCAAGAACTTCCATAAGGTAATTGGAAATTCTCGTTTTTCTCAACACCTGGGGGCATGCAAACCTTTTTATTCAAGTAAAAAACAACCAGCGTAACTCTAACCTCATAGTGTTTTAGATTAACCCTTAGTAACAACTTCTTAGGTTAGGTGATTGGTCTGATCCACCATTCACCTTTGTCAGCAACCCCGACAAAGCAAAGGAAATGTTTTTTCTAAACTATCCTACCTAACCTCAGTAGTTCATCAACTCTTAGTGTAGTTATTTCTGTAGTTGGTCATTTCTAGCTTGCATACAAGAGGCGTTGAGCAAAGTTTCGCATGGGACAAGCTCACTAAAAAATGAACCTACTAATAAGAGACATCTTTAAAGATGACTGGAGCAAGCAATGTTTTTGCAAAGTTCAAGCTCGTAAAAAAATAAACCTAGCATTGAGCACATGTTGGCACAAGGTTCAAGCTCATTAAAAAATAAACCCGCCTTTTAGTAAATAACCTTTGTGATTGCATTGCTATCAGCCTTTTGAGCCTTGGTCGTGTTATTACCATCACCTCCACTCTTTTAGTCAATCATACACCTCCACTTGATTGTTTACCATTTTGAGTAACAATTGTGACGAGTGATTCTGTTAGCCACCCTCTTTACACTGCCATGTTTGAGAAGTTCTAAACTTACCTGGAACCAGTTGCTACCCAAAAACACCACTCGTTCCTAAAAAATGAGTCTCTTTTAATCTCTTTTTAGACTTGTAAAATATGAAAATATTTCCGAGCTACTGGCCTTTCCAGCTTGTTAAAGTAAATGGAAGCACCATCCCTCCTCTACATTTTAATCTTTTTGGACCGGAGGGATCATTTCATAAAAGGATCGAGCGCTTGTCTTTTTTGGCTCGCTAAAACTATCGAAAGGTCATCCCTTTCATATTATTTTATACTTTTTCGGACTTAAGGGATTATACCACGAAAAGGGACTGTTGGAGTTTCCTTTTTGTCCATTTTTAAACTCTTTAAACATGAAAAGGACTGAGTTATATTTGTCGTTAAACTTGTTAAAACAATAGCGACAAACTTGTCCATCCGGACAAGAGCGAGTTTTACTGTCGCTAGGCTCGTTAAAACATAGCGACAGGTTTGCCCAAAGGGAAAATTATAGAGCAAGCATATGTTATCCTCCTCAAGCTTAAAAAAAATAAAGAGGTATTGGTCAGCAATGACTGGGGAAAAAGGGAAGAAAACTTGAAGAACTTCATTGGTAGCAGGTCACTCTTGAACATGACGCTTTCACTCCATCACCATGATTGAGTTGGGTTGGGTTATTCCGTTCACCGGTCACATCACCTTTGGTCCTCCGTACCATGAATTTTTGGGGTTAACACTACCGATCCATTTCAGTGTTGCCGATATGTTCAAGAGAAGTTTCTTAGAGAATTCACTAACCCAGCTAATGCCTCATCCACTGCAATACCTTCACTATCCATTTTTCATGACCGCCATTCCTGAACCTTGTATCATCAGATCGTTTTCATCTCCAGAAAATCATTTGCTTCGTTGCGTGTCATAGATGTGGGATTCATTAAGGCACTCCTACGATGGGTCACTTCTTGTCGACATTAGCTCATTATCCAAGAAGTTGACTTAGGAAACAACCCTTTCAGTACTTTGAAGCTTGCATGCCTCAATGGCAAGTTTCTCACTTCCGGCGACAGGTTTACATCAATGGACTTTGATTGAAAGATTTTGCGTGGTGTTCGACATCGACTCATATATTCACACCACGTGAATTGTACTATAGTACCTTGAGGGTCATTATCATTATCGATGATTCCTCTCGCACCTGTTAATAGCGTACATCATTCACTGGTAACTAGGCGATGTCTTTCCATGTTCGACTTTAGAACATATTTTCACATGGATCGACTTGTACATCAGGCGAAGATTGAATGAGTTTGAAGACCCCGGATCTAGTTTCATCCATCCTGGCTGCGATATATTCAGGAAAATAAAGACATCAAATGTACTCCATAGCTGCACAGATGATCATCCAAGCTAAGGAATGATGGCTCTACAAGAATCACCAGTTTGCAACAGCAGACAATTGTCTGTCCTATGTACATGAAAATGAATTTATAAAGCTGAGCATGGGAATGCCCACCTCAGCTAGATCATGAAAATAATATGAAGATAATGTATTGTATTATATCTTATTACAGGTCACCTTCCAGTTTGAAAAACCTCGGATCCTCATGATAAAGCATTTCACCCGCTATCAGAAGATTTATGACCTCATGCTTTAGGGGGCAACTGTTATAGACATATTTGGGCACTACAACCCCAATCAAATATGTCGATAAACCAAGGGCTCTTAAACGTCTAAAAGTGTTGTTTCATACCCTAAAGGATCATGGTCAACTGATTACATCATTTCCCAGAAGTTCCACCTGAAAAACTACTCAGAACTAGTCAAAACTGACCCATACAGGCTGCTCCTTGGTCAAGGTGCGATGCATCTCACCTATTGCACATGGGGGGTGCAATGCATACTGAAAAGGCCTTCTGTTGGGTGCGATGGGCAAGAGAAGACAAATGGCAGAGACAGTTTGCTAAGTGGAAACCCAGAGAATCTTCTAGAAACTCTCATATGACACTTGCCTCTCTGAATTCGCCCAGGGATGAGTAAGATATCATGAAATCTCCAAGTGGAACCAAGAACTATCAGTGAAATGACACTAATAAAAAACCTAGAAGCTGACTCACCCCCTTGCAAATATCTATATATGGATCCCTCATCACAGAGATCTAGAGGATGGAATTTTTTAATTTGTAAGGAAGTGTTGTTAGTTTCTCTTTGAGACATTGTATTGTTGGGTGATCTTTCTTTTCATGAGGTGAAGAGGGCTTTCATATTGGGAGGATGATGCTAGATCAGACGACTGGGTTGTAATCCTCTATTCTAATTCTACTATCAATAAAGTTATTTGAGTTTTCCTCCATATACTTATTCCCTTGTGAATCTTGTATTTGTGAATGCAACTGTATGGTTAATGTACTTCTGATTTTGCATTGTTTATGGTATTACAGATCTCTATTCTTTGATGGTGTTCTGTTGCTTTGTCTCTACATGTGTTCTTTAAAGCGGGACAAGTGAGAAAGGAGTGGCAAGATCTATTAAAGGAGAGAGGAAACAAGCAAGGAGCCAAGTGAAAGATTAAGGTTGGTGCTCTTTGCTTCTCTCTTATCTATCATCCATAAAGGAAAACACAATTTACTTTGAATTGTTTGTTTCTAAGATAGCTGCTCGTCTTAGTGGGACTAGCAGATCAAATAGACACTAGTTTTCCCGGAAACAATGAGAGTGTTATGCTAGTATCTCTGAGCAAAAAGGTACGTGTGCCTGGTGAGTGTGTAATGTAATTGTGTTAAGGTTCTCTTACTACAAAGGGGGAGAGTAAATTGAGTCTCTAAGTGAGAGATAGTAGTACCACCCAAGAAGAGACACACATGAACCAGAAAGGTTTGTCCAGCACCCAACGGAACAGTCCACAATGGATGCGGCAAACATTAAAACTGAGGTGAAGGGGACAACACATACACCACTGTTAAGTTATCGTATGTTCTATGCTTATAACAGTTTACTTAGTTTCTTGTTATTTCAGATTAGCAATCACATGTACATAAAGTAAAGTGCAGATAGAACATTAAACGATTGGCAGAAAACAAGCCAAGACAAGAGACACAAGATGTAGTGGCTAGATAGGGACAAACCCCACAATGTGTGGGGGAACCCTTTAATGAAATCTTCTTTTTTCTTCAATAATTTAGCAAAGATAAATAGTACAATAAATCTGATTTATATCAGCAGTAGCAAACCCTAGATCAACAGCATAAGTATTAGCGAATTCATCATCAAACTAGGGCAGCGATATCTCACAAACCGACCGTCGGATCGGCTTGATTCCACCACCAAAAGTTGTGGCTTCTAGAGGAGGTTTAGGTGAACCTACAATGTAGTTTAGATGAGGAGATATTCTAGTCCACGCAGGTCAAAATTTACTTCTACAGTTGCAGCTTCAGTTTCGGCAGCTTCCAGCTTCAAACTAGGGTAGTCGATATCTTGCAAACCATCCGTCGGAATGACTTGATTCCACCACAAAAAGTTGCAGATTTCAGAGGAGGTTCAGATGAACCTATAGTTCAGTTCAAATGAGGAGATCTTCCACACAGGTCAAACTTTACTTCTGCAGTTGCAGCTTCAGTTTCAGCAGCTTTTGGCTTCACATGTGTGAGGAAGAGACCCTTTTTTGCATAGTAGAGAAGAGACTCTTTTCTGCGCAGTAGAGAGAGAGAAATGTGATGAGATGAGTGAGTCCAAATGAGAAAAAGTCCTCATATATTTATACACAACGTTGGTGTTTGAATAGATATGACTGTTGGGCTTTTGAGCCTACATGAGTTGTAGGTCGGCTTGATAATAATTCCATAATCAAAATAAATTCATATCTCCATGAATACTTATCGAAATCAGCTTATACCAATCCTACACCTCTCGACAAGAAGAATCTAATGAACATATCATCATCCATGAATAAGATGATGTTGGAAATAATATTGAGAGGGGGGGTGAATCAGTATTATCAAGACAATTATTCCCTTTTCAAAACAACTGATATACGCTACTTCAGTTTACTAAACCTTTGTATATACGCGATTATTCAACAGGAAACCCGCGTATACAAAACAAGCTTTTAATTTACTTAATCTTTCTGATGATGCTTGTAACCAGAGGCAGTAAAACAGAGCAGAAAGACAATCACACACAAGAACACAAGATATAAGGTGGAAACCCAATGTGGGTGAAAACCACCTGCTGCAATTCATCTCTATCTTCTTTTTAAATAAGAAACTTCTTTTACAATGTACTGGTGCAGTATTTTTACCAGTACGCAGGCTGCAACCTCCAGAGAGCTACGACTCTCTCTCGTTCTCTAGCTTATCCTGGAAGGGAGCTACAACCCCCTTTATCTCTTGCACTAGCCAAGATACTAGTGCGTAGGTGCTGGCCTACAGAAGGCTACAACCTTCTCTTTCTTCCAGGGACCACGTTTCATAAATTTTTAGACTGGATCCATGAACATCAAACCATCATCAAGAATATCTTCATCAACCAATCTCCTTTTCACCAATTTGATCTGAAACAAGTAGATACTTCTCTGACCGCTGTACCCAAAACACAGTACTAGAAACCATACACCAAAATCTGAACCCAGAACACTGCAGCAGTAAATAGAAGCAGCAAAATCACATATTAAAACATATACGCTACTTTATCAGCCTGAAACCTGCGTGCATACGCTTCTGCGTCTAGAACAACCTGCGTATACGCTTCTTTCCTTCACTGAACCTGCGTGTATACGCGCCTTCACTTCATTGAACCTACGTACAAATCTATAAAGGATAATTCACTCTTTCAGATATTCAATCAGTAATTAACCCATATTTTCAGACTTATAGATCAAGCAAGCGCCACATCTAGCAGATCAAAATCATACAAAGATACTATCAATCAAGCCTAAAGATTATGACCCATGAATAGAACTTATCCTTCTTTTTGCGCTAAGGTTCCTCCTTCATTCAGATCCAGATCTGCTTCACAACCCAATTACCAATATACCAGCGCTAGCACTTTATTAGATCTTCAATAATAATTCAGATGGTAATTTGTCACAAGATCTCCTTCCTCTTTTATAGCCTTAGGCCTTCCACAATACCATGGTCCAAAACCATAACATTTCAATACCATGAACCCAAAACTAGGGATCAACACATCTGACGAGATGCCATGGTCCAAAACATAGGTTCAAATTCCAAGAACTAACTGCCATGGTCCAAAAGAATGATCCCCAACATATACGCGCTTTTGTAATGTATAACCCGCGTGTATACACGTCTTCGTCTAGATGAACCTGCGTATATGACTTTTTCTACTTTCTGAGTGCCTGAACTGAGATCTGTTACCAAGGATAGTTGCCATCAAGGACAACACCTGTGCCATAACTCCAAACCTGTGCCAAAATGCCAACAATCTCCCCCTTTGGACTTGATGGCAACACCAAGATCATTCTCCCCCTTTTCCATCAAGGGCAAAGGGTTGTGCTCCCCCTGAGTACATGCTGAAATCTCTGTCCTGATGTGCTGACCATGCTCCCCCTAACTGTATGCAAGATCTGCAAAAAGATGTTCTTCAAGAAGAACCAAGACTTATGCATCATAAAAGACCTTCCTATCACCAAAAGACTCAATACATACATCCATCACCCAACCAAGTGGGGATCATTCACCCAACCAAGTGGGAATACATCAGAAATTTACATATGATGACCAAATACATTACATCTTCATCCCAGGCATAGTGGGGAAACCAATGTAGGCCGTTACATGACCTTGACACCATACAAGAGTAAGATACATGACATAGAGACGAAATATTTAAAAGAAGACTTATGAAAGTCACCAACAACTGATAGCAGCAGCAACTGTCAAACACCATTCAGATCATCAACCAAGATTTTCTTTTGTTCTCCCTCTACCTCTGATCTACCTGAAACCAACAACAGCTGAGAACCAAAAGCTTCTAAGATAATGCCAACAATACATTATTAGAATATTATCTGCTCCCCCTGAACCTGTGCCGGTTAGTCTCTGTCAGACCCATATCAGACAATTTCCAAACAGACCCTATTACTTCTGATAACCATCAAGCCTCCATATACGCGACTTTCTACGACCAACCTGCGTATGTACGCGGATCCTCCTCATGCAACACTGGTACATCCATTTTCACTTGAAGCTGACAAGATTTAACAGCAAGATGATACATCAACTACTCCCAGCTTCTGTCTAAGATATTCAAAAGTTTCCCTGGGCAAGGGTTTGGTGAAAATATCAGCAACTTGTTCCTTAGAAGGAACATACTCCAATTTGACCTTTTGTTCTAACACTTGTTCTCGGAGAAAATGATACTTGATCAGTATGTGCTTGGTTTTTGAATGCATGAATGGGTTTTTTGAAATGCTGATTGCACTTGTATTATCAGATAAGATGGAGATAGGTGGAGTACAAGTGATCTGAAAATCCTGTAAAGTTTGCATCATCCAAAGGATTTGAGTGCAGCAAGATGCAGCTGCCACATATTCCGCTTCAGCTATAGATAAGGCAATCGAACTCTGTTTCTTGCTGAACCAAGATACTAATCTGGAATCCATAAAGAATGCACCACCACTTGTGCTCTTCCTGTCATCCACGCTTCTGGCCTAATCTGCATATGTATAAGCATGAAGTGTGAGATCTGTATCTCTAGGATACCATAAGCCATAGTTTTAAGTCCCTTGAAGGTATTTGAAAATTCTCTTCACTGCCTGAAGATGAGATTCCTTTGGATTTGCATGAAATCTTCCAACTATTCCCACTACATGCATGATGTCAGGTCGGGTACCTGTCAAATAAAGTAGACTTCCAATCATGGATCTATAAGTTGGTTGATGCACTGGTTCTGATTCATCATTTGCACTGAGACTGCATCCCGTAACCATAGGGGTACAAACTGGTTTCGATTCTTCCATGCCATACTTCTTCAAAATCTGCTTAAGGTACTTGGTTTGAGACACGAAGATACCGCCTTCTTTTTGTTGGATTTGCAATCCAAGAAAGTATGTCAATTCTCCAAGCAAAGACATTTCAAATTCTTTCTGCATCACCAAGGCAAAGCTTTGACTCATAGCTTCTTCATTGCTGCCAAAGATAACGTCATCTACATACACAATAAGTATTAGCAATTTGTCATTTTCAATTTTTATATAAAGATTGCTATCTGCTGATCCTTTTGAAAAACCTTGTTGATCAAGATATTTGTCCAACCGGTAGTACCAAGCCCTTGGAGCCTGTTTAAGACCATAGAGAGCCTTTTTCAGTTTGCATACAATATTTGGATCATTCCCAAGGATGAAACCATCTGGTTGCTCAATGTACACTTCTTCTTCTAAGTCCCCATTCAGAAAGCTGATTTCACATCCATTTGAAAAACTTTGAACTTTTGAAAGCTTGAGAGAGCAAGGAACATTCGGATGGCCTCAAGTCTAGCAATAGGAGCAAAAGTTTCTTCAAAGTCTATTCCTTCTTGTTGAGCATACCCTTTACAAACAAGTCTGGCCTTGTTTCTAATAACATCCCCATTTTCATTCAACTTGTTCTTGAAGATCCATTTTGTCCCTATGACATTCTTGTCTTTTGGTCTAGGAACCAACTCCCAAGTGTTGTTCTTTTCAATCTGCTCAAGTTCTTCATCCATTGCCTTGCCCCAGCATTCATCTTTGCAAGCCTCTCTTACATTTTTTGGTTCAGTGGAGGAGAGTAATGCCAAATAGCTTGAAGCTTCTGCAATTGATCTTCTTGTTTGTATGCCAGCCTCCTTTTGCCCAAAAATTTGTGATTCTGGATGATTCTTTTGAACATACCTAGAAGGAGTCTTTTCTTCTATCCTTATCCATTCCTCTGGCTCCTCATGGGTTTCTTCTTCATAGTTTTCTTCTTCATCATCAATCTGATTTTGAGGGTAGTCTTCATCCTCTTTGATATTTTCATAATTTACTTGCCTAGGAATGTATCCTTTTTCATCAACCGCTACATCAATGTTGTCAACAATTCTTCCAAGTCTTTTATTGTAACACTTATATGCTTTGTTGTGGGGAGAATAACCAAGGAGAATGCCTTCATCTGCTCTAGGTTCAAGTTTGCCAAGTTGTTCATCATTATTCTTAATATAGCATTTTCTCCCAAAATTTTTGAAATGCTTTACCGAAGGAGTTTTACCATACCAGAGCTCATGCGGAGTTTGAGTGCTGTTCACTCGGACATTTGTTTTGTTGAGAATAATAACCGCAGCATATGCAGCTTCACCCCATAAGGTTGCGGGAGTTCCAGACTCATCAAGCATAACACAGGCCATTTGTTGGACTGTTCTGTTCATCCTTTCCACCACTCCATTTTGCTGAGCAGTCCTAGCAGTAGATAATTCCCTTCTTATTCCATGGTCTTCACAGAAATCGAAAAATTCATTTGAGGTAAACTCCCCACCTCTGTCGGACTTGAGGCACTTAATTTTGTAATCTAATTCATTTTCAACCAAGGCTTTGAAGGATTTGAATTTTTCGAATGCTTCGTCCTTGTGCTTCATAATTCCTAACCAAACCATTCTGGAGCAGTCATCAATGAATAATATAAGGTATTCTTCTCCTCGAGGTGACCTTGTCCTAAATGGACCACATACATCTGTATGAACTAGCTCAAGAGGCCTGTTGGTTGATCCTTCCTTCTCAGGAAAGTTAGTTCTGGTTTGCTTCCCAAACTGACATGATTTGCATATGGTGTTGTCTGGAATTTTGATGTCTGGAAGATCACGAACTGCCTGGTACTTGCATGCTTTCCTTATTTGTGAGAAGCTTAGATGTCCCAACCTCCGGTGCCATAACCAGTGTTCATCATTCTTGCTCAAATAACATTGTTGTTCTCCTTCTTCAAATATGTACAGATTGTTTGGAGTTCTTTTTCCTTCGATTAATGTTCTTCCTGTATCAAGATCACGAACCCTGCACCCATCTGATTGAAATATCACCTCGGTCCCATTATCGCACATCTGACTGACACTCAATAAATTATGTTTTAAGCCATCAACATATAGAACATTACCAGCTTTGACATCCTCTTTCAACTGAGCAATGCCTTTTCCCTTTATGGCTGCTGGGGTATCATTTCCAAAAGAAACTTTCTTTCCCTTTTCTAAAGCATTATATGATTCAAGTTTTTCTTTATCACCTGTCATATGCTTTGAACATCCGTTGTCGATGTACCACTGATTTTCTTGTCCGTCCGCATATAAAGCTATCCCACATCTTTCTGGTTTTTGGTTCCTTAATTCTCCATGTTTTGGCACTTGAGGTTTGTTCCTTCTGAGTTGATTTCCAAAACCTGCTCCTGCATTCAGAATCTTCATGACCAAAATTATTACAAATAGAACATTCAATTTCACTTTCAAGGACAGAAAA
This sequence comes from Pinus taeda, assembly GCA_000404065.3. Classification (NCBI taxonomy): domain Eukaryota; kingdom Viridiplantae; phylum Streptophyta; class Pinopsida; order Pinales; family Pinaceae; genus Pinus; species Pinus taeda. The sequence goes on from APFE030238005.1 coordinate 51,370, forward strand.
GTTGTTATAGGTCCTCTTTGTGATTGCAGGCATATTTCTTTATTTTTGAGCTTCTCTAGTCATGATTGTCTTATAGGAACACATTGAGCTGCTTTGTGACCAAAGTTATGGCAAGAGAAACATTGGCCATTGAAGAAATTCCTGCGACTATCTTCCAACCGATTGTAGTTTCTACTGACATCCATTCTTGAAGAAATTTGGGAAGATCTTACCTGTGGCTGGTTGTAGCTTCTATTTGTCCTTAAGGTAGCACGCCCCTGATTTTCTTGATAGTCTTTGTTCATCCTTGAGGAAGAGTTTCCCTGATTTACCTGATGATTTCTATTAGGCCTTTTCTCACTCCTTCTTGCTGCATCAAGATAACTTTTGGAGGTGGAAGTTTGAGATGCTTCTCCATTATACCCCAGACCTGTCTTGATTAGTGGGGAACGTTGCACACTGATAATCTCATCCAAAGTTTCAGATCCTTTAACAAATTTAAGATTAAGGGCCTTTGTTTTCTCAATTTCTTTTCTAAGGCCAACAATCTCACATTCTAACTTCTCAAGAGATTTTTCTTTCTCATCAAGTTGAGATTGTAGAGAGTCAATGATCACGTTACTTTCATCTACACATCTTTTGAGTCTAGTAATCTCATCATAAAAACCATCCACATCTATAACATCCATGTAATCATCATCTTCAAAGGCCATTAAAAGCTTATAGTGGTTACCTTGTTCATCTTCATCGCTATTTGATAGTCCATCACTATCTTCATGAGTGTAGTAGCTTTTCTTGCATTCTGTTTCTTGTTCCATCTAATAGATTCTTTCCCCTTGTCAATCTTATCCTTATGAGGACATTTGGCATCATAGTGACCGACTCGTCCACAGGCAAAGCATTTGAAAAGTAACTTACCTCGGAATCGTCCAGTGCCCCGTTGAAGATTTTTGACAAAGTTTGATTCTTCCTCTTCTTCTGACACGTGTCCCGACTCATAGTAATGTCCTTTGCCTAAAGCCTTGAAAGTAGCTTCTCTCCTGTCTGATGGTCCTCCTTTCCTCATTTCATAAGCAATTAGAATTCCGTGCAGCTGTGACATGGTAAGATTTCATAGATTCTCTTTTTCTTCTATTACAGAAACTTTAGATTCAAACCTAGGGGACAAAGATCTTAGAACTTTTTCAACCACAACAACCTCTTTTATTTCTTCACCCAAGTTTTCATACAATTAACAATCTCATCCACACGAAGGAAATAGTTAGCCACACTTTCATCATTATGCATTCTGAGATTTTCATACTGAATTATGAGGGTTTGAAGTTTTGCTCGTTTTACCTGATCATATCCTTCATAGCTCAGTACAATCTTGTCCCATATTTCTTTTGCGGATTTAAACTGCATTACCTTGACAAATTATGATTGAGATAGGCATCCTAATAGAGTATTGACCACCTTTGCATTTGTTTCATATTTCTTCTTCTCAGCTGGATCTATAGGAGTTGCTGATGGAAAAGTATACGCTGTATCTATGATATCCCAGACTTCTGTACCAAGAGATTGAAGATAGGCAATAACTCTTACCTTCCAATATATGAAGTTTGTCCCATCAAAAATCGGTGGCCTAATTGATGCTTCCCTCTCGTAGTTGCTCATGATGAAAGATCTTCCTTCAAGCGATCAAGATTCTTCTAAAGGACCTGCTCTGATACCAATTGTTGGATATAATACTTAGAGGGGGGGTGAATCAGTATTATCAAGTCAAATATTCCCTTTTCAAAATCAAATGATATACGCTACTTCAGTTAATTAAACCCGCGTATATACGCAACTATGTAGAAGGAAACCTGCGTATACAAAGCAAACTTTTAATTTACTTTATCTTTCTGATGATGATTGTTAATCTGTGTTTCAGAATCAAATAACCAGTAACCAGAAACAGTAAAATAGAGCAGAAATACAATCACGCACAAGAACACAAGATATAAGGTGGAAACCAAATGTGGGTGAAAACCACCTGCTGCAATTCGTCTCTATCTTCTTTTAAATTAGAAACTTCTTTTACAATGTACTGGTGCAGTCCTTTACCAGTATGCAGGCTGAAACCTGCAGAGAGCTACAACACTCTCTCGTTCTCCAACTTCTCTTGGAAGGGAGCTACAACCCCCTTTAGCTCTTGCACTAGCCAAGATACTAGTACGTAGGTGCTGGCCTACAGAAGGCTACAACCTTCTCCTTTTTTCAGGGACCACGTTTCATAAATTTTCAGACAGGATCCATGAACATCGATCAATCATCAAGAATTTCTCCATCAACCAATCTCCTTTCCACCAATTAGATCTGAATCAAGTAGATACTTCTCTGACAGCTGTACCCAAAACACAGTACCAGAAACCACACACCAAAATCTGAACCCAGAACACAACAGCAATAAACAGAAGCAGCTAGATCACAACTCAAAATATATATACGCTATTTAAATAACCTACAACATGCGTGCATACGCTTCTATGTTTGAAACAACCTGCGTATACGCTGTTTTCATTCACTGAACCAACGTGTATACGTGTCTTCGATTCACTGAACCTGTGTACAGATCTATAAAGGATAATTCGTTCTTTCAGATATTCAGACACTAATTAACCCAGATTATTAGTGTTATAGATCAAGCAAGCACCACATATAACAGACCAAAATCATATAAAGATACTATCTTTCAAGCTTAAAGATTATGACCCATCAATAGAACTTATCCTTCTCTTTGCGCTAAGGTTCCTCCTTCATTCAGATCCAGATCTGCACCATAACCCAATTACCAGTATTCTAGATCTACCACTTTATCAGATGTTCAATGATAATTCAGATGATCCTTTGCCACATGATCTCCTTCCTCTTTTATAGACTTGCCTTTCACAATACCATGGTCCAAAACCATAACAATTCAATACCATGAACCCAATACTTGGAATCAACACTTATGACGAGATACCATGGTCCAAAACCATAGGTTCAAATACCAAGGACTAAATACCATAGACCAAAAATAATTTCCCCCACATATACGTGCTTTTCCTTGCATGAAAGTGCGTGTATATGCATATGCGCCTTGGGCAAGTCCAACCCGCGTGTATACGCGACTTTATCAAAGTGAACCTGCGTATATGTCTTTTTCTTCTTTCTGAGAGCCTAAACTGTGATCTGTCACCAAGGTGAGTTGCCATCAAGGACAACACTAGTGCCAAAGCATCAAACCTGCCAAACCTGTGCAATAATGCCAACAAACTTTCATCTGAGAGCAGAGTTCAACAATGATAGCCTTAATAGCTTGTCTTATTAAAATACTGTGAGTAAATTTCTTCCTCACATTCCCAAATTGGTACTTCAGCATATTCTAGTACTTCATCCTGAAAAAGTAGTGGGCCAAAAGGATTTAAATATGGATTTGTCATGGCATGAAACGACTAATAGTCTATTTGAGCAATGGTGGAGGTTTATGATCAATTTGACTATTTGCAGGGGTCGCAATGACTTTTTGTGTTCTCAAAGGTAAACTGCATGAAAAGAGTGAAAAGAGGGGTAAACGGGCTTTTATAGGAAAAATGATTAATTTTGGTGGGTTTCAATATTTGATGAATAGTGACAGTTTTCGGTTGAAAGGGGGTAGTGGTTTTGGGAAGGCCATCACACCACTTTTGTGGTGCGGGTGATATTTGGGAGGGGCCAACCGATTCCATTTAGTGCTTGACATATAGTGTCAGGGGCTAAGGGGAAAACCACCTTATTAGGTGGGTAAAAGGTGGACGTTGGGCTGATTTGATACACTTGTGGGGCGTTGGATGTGGAGGAGCGACGATCAATGGTGATCAGGAGATGGGAGTTGCGCGGGGATGAATGATGTGATTTGATGGGGGGGCTCGGGGCCTTAATTGTCGGCGGTATGAGATCAATTTAGAGCTTAATCTCATCAGGGACTTTTTAACACAGGATCAAGGACCGAGGGTGGGTTTTCAAAGTTTTTTTGGGATAACAGGTAGTAACATAGTTTATAAATAAACTAAGGGGTGGGGCTATTTTATATAAGGAGGTTAAATATATATGGGGTAGTGGATTTTTTGGGGTTTTCCTAAGCAAAAGAATGTAACCTTAAGAAAAGGGGTTTTGTGAGGGAGATGAATGAATTATGATGAAAGTTAACACCTTTCCTTCTTAAGCCATCAAACCGAGGGTCCGGTCCCACCAGAAGTTAGAGAAATGCTCTGAGCCTTTTTGACTTAAAAAGTATAGGTATTAATATTCTTCTTAAGGAAGGGGAGTTAGTGAGTGTCATGGGGGTTAAAATGAATGAGGGGATGTTAAGCAAACCAAATTGTGAACCATTGCTTTAGCTTTGTTTATCAATCATGCATATTTGAATGATGCATTTGGAATAATAACATAGGCACTTTTTGTGTCATCACATGATGGTTCTGCAACCTTTCTACTACTTACCCACTTACTCATCATAACATTTTTTCTTCACTTTATTAGGGTGCATTGAGGCTAGAAAACCCTTATTCAAGCATTTTCTTTTCTTCACAAAGTAGACTAACTAATTCTAACCTTATATCATCCAAGGGCTCAGATTAAATTGGTGAGCCCCTTTTATTCACTCTATCTATCTAAAGACCTGCCCAGATGACACTGTTTGGCCAGATTTTATTCTCTAACTATAAACATAAGATTTAAAATATGAAATAGCCAAGTTTAAACAATTTTACTACCATGAGATGTGGCATGAGTAGCAAGCTGCACATAATCTTTTATTATGCAAAAAGGTAAATAGTAGTGGCATTTTGACTTTCTCACTTTCATGGTCTTTTCTTTGTCTTTTTGGGGGTCCATATATTTTCAAAGTTTTGACCTTTTCATTATTTTTGTATGATAGTCAATGTTGTAGCAAAGGTGACAATGTTGGTTGACACAGAGAGTGACAGTCCTTGAAATATTCTTAAGAGGGTTCTTTGGGAGATTTTTATAGCTTCCACTATTATAAAGATGATCTAGCATCTTCTTGCGGTAATCATCTCTGTCAAGGATGACAGCAGCCCCTCCTTTGTCAACTTTCAGAACTATGACATCATTGTTCTGGTTTAAGGATCTTAGGGCAACAAATTCTTCCCTGCTAAGGTTGCTACTAGGGGGTTTTGCCTTCCTAAGGACAATGACACAATCTTGTCTAATAGTGTCCTTAATATTATCGAGTAAACTTCTAATCCGGAATTCTACGTCACAGATAATGTCATCTACCGGGATATTTTTGGGGGCCAGGGCAAAATTTAAACATTTACCCAAAAGCTTAAAAACAAAAGGGGGAAAGGAGAAACTCAGAAGATTGATAACTTTATTATTTTGAGAGGGAGGGGGAAGACTAGTATTATTATCATTACAATTCTTATTATAACCAATCATAAATTCATTGTCTCTGTGAAAATTGTTCTTATATTTTAAATTATCACACTTTTTAATCATCGATAAATTATTATTATTATTATTATCATTATCATTATTATTATTACAAATTAAACCTATTTCTAGTTTATTAAGATCACTATTCTATTGTTCCTTACAAAGATTATTTTTTCTATCTACTTCTAAATAATTTAACCTATTACTAATATCATACCTATTATTATTAATCAATACAATGTTATTAACAATTTCATGAGACTTAATAGTATTATTAACACTACCATCAAAAGAAAACAGAAACTATTTACGAGGGATAGAAGGAGAGTTTGACGAGTCAGTTAGGGAGGGAACAGAAACTAGAGGTGGAGCGAGAGAAAAAAAACTAACAGGATAGGGAGATGAGGAGGAAACATTCTCCAATTTTAGGTTTGCCAGATCATGAGGAGTGGATGAATGTTGGATAGAATGAGTGGAGGGGTTTGATAAATCCGCGCAATGAACTAGCAGAGGTAACGATGAGGTATATGGAGGGCTGAGGATGGAGTTGGGTGAAGGTTCGAAAATGCGTGAAGGGAGATCGAAGGTGTGGGACTGGTTAATGATAAATGGAAGTGGATCTAAGGAGGATACATTCTCAGGTTCAGGTCTGGCTAGATCTAGCGGAGCAGATGAATGTTGGATAGAAGGGGCAGAAGGGTTTGAGAAATCCAAACATTGAAGTTGCGGGGGCATCGACAAGGTACATGGAGATCTAATGGTAGAGCTGGGTGAAGGGCCATCTCATCAAATAGCAGGATTTCTAGCAGCCAAGTCTTTGCTCTCAGTGCTTGGATTAACAACATTTCATCTCAAAGTCAAGGGTTAACAGCGCCAGGATTCATGAGTGACTCTAGCTCTCTCTAGTTTTCCTCTATCTCAGATTCTCGCACCATTGTCAATTGCACTCCTCATAATCTAGTAATGTATCCATGGTCTCAACCCGATTCCACTTCAAAAGACTGTGTTGTTGTTTTTCCCCTTTCTTCTTGCAGTGTACCCGACACCCAGCCCCACCCCCTCGATATCTCTTCTCACATCGATGGCCCTTCACCCAGCTCTGCCATCAGCTCTCCACATACCTCGTCGATGTCCCCACTACTTCAATGTTTGGATTTCTCAAACCTTTCCACCCCTTCTATCCTACATTCATCTGCTCCTCTAGATCTAGCCAGCCCTGAACCTGATAATGTATCCTCCTTAGCTTCGCTTCCGTTTACCGTTAACCAGTCCCACACCTTCGATCTCCCTTCACGCATTGTCGACCCTTCACCCAACTTCATCCTCAGCCCTCCAGATACCTCATCATTACCTTCGCTGGTTCATTGCGCAGATTTATCAAACCCCTCCACTCATTCCATTCAGCATTCATCCACTGTTCATGATCTGGAAAACCTGAAACCGGAGAATGTTTCCTCCTCATCTCCCTCTCCTGTTAAAACTTTTTCTCTCGATCCACCTCTGATTTATGTTCCCTCCCTAACTGACTCGTCAAACTCTCCTTCTATCCCTCTTAAAGAGTTCCCGCTTGCTTTTGATGGTAGTGTTAATAATACTATTATGTCTGATGAAATTGATAATAACATTGTATTGATTAATAATAATAGGTATGATATTAGTAATAGGTTTAATTATTTAGAAGTAGACAGAAATAATAATCTTTGTAATGAACACCAGAACGACGATCTTAATAAACTAGAAATAGGTTTAATTTGTAATAATAATAATAATAATAATAATAATAATATTATTATTATTATTATAGCAATTACTATTAATAATAACAACAATAATATATCCATTAATAATATAATAATAATAATAATTTATTTTCTTAATAATAATAAGAATAATATTAATAATTTATCGATGGTTAAAAAATGTAATAATTTAAAATATAAGAACAATTTTGACAAAGAATGATTTTATGATTGGTTATAATAAGAATTGTAATGATAATGATACTAGTCTTCCCTCTCCCTCTTGAAATAATAAAGTTATCAGTCTTTCTAGTTTCTCCTTTACCCCTTCTATTTTTAAGCTTTTGGGTAAAGGTTTAAATTTTTCCCTTGCCCCCAAAAAGATCCCAATATATGACATTATCTATGATGTAGAATTCGCGATTAGAAGTTTACCCGATAATATTAAGGACACTATTAGACAATATTGTACCGTTGTCCATAGGAAGGCAAAACCCCCTAGTAGTAACCTTAGCAGGGAAGAATTTGTTGCCCTCAAATCCTTAAACCAGAACAATGATGTCGTAGTTCTGAAAGCTGACAAAGGAGGGGCTGTTGTCATCCTTGACAGAGATGATTACTACAAGAATATGCTAGATCATCGTTTTAATAGTGGAAGCTATAAAAAGCTCCCAAAGAACCCTCTTAAGAAGATTTCAAGGACTGTGGCTCTCACCATCAAGTCCAGTAGCTCCGTAAGTTCCCTTTTCCATAAACTCATTGAGAGTAGTCCCATTACTCCAAGGATCTATGGGCTTCTAAATATTCATAAGGAGGGAGCTCCCTTAAGGCCCATTGTCAACACCATTGGTGGTCCTACCTACCTTTTGACAAAATACCTTGCCCTGAAGCTTAAACCCTTAGTTGGCCATATGGAGTCCTTCGTCAAAGACTCTGCATCCTTTGTTGAAGAGCTCAAGAGCATGAAGCTTGACCCTGGGGACATCCTTGTGAGTTTTGATGTAGTCTCCCTTTACACTTGCATCCCTATAAATGAAGCCATGGAGGTTATCAACTGTCTCACGGATCCTGATATTGCTCGATTAGTTGACATCTATCTCACTTCCACTTTTTTCAGTTTCAAGGGTGAGTTTTTTTAGCATATCTGTGGTGTTGCCATGGGCTCCCCCCTGTGCCCTGTTGTTGCTAATCTTTTTATTGAAGATTTTGAATCCAGGGCTTTGGCCTCATCCCGTCTCCTACCCAAGCTCTAGAAAATATTTGTAGATGACACTAATGTCATCTGGTCTAATGGCCAGGAGGAGTTGGATCTCTTCTTCAAGCATCTCAACTGTCAATCCTCCACCATTAAGTTCACCATGGAACAAGAAGTCAATGGTTGCCTCCCTTTCCTTCATATTCTTATTTCAAAGAATATGGATGGTTCCCTCTCCCACCAGGTGTTTCGAAAGAAAACACACGCTGAGCAGTATCTTCATGTTAGTTCCCATCATTTCCCTGCTCAAAAGTTGGGCATTCTCAACACCCTCACTACTCATGCCCTGAGAATCTCTGATGAAAAGAGTTTTGATAAAGAGAAATCCCATCTCCTTAATGTCTTTGTAGAGAATGGTTATAGTAGACACCTCGGTCAAAAGGCTTTCCATAAAGCCTACAAGAATTCGGTGGTTAAAAAATAACCTAAAGATCGAGTCACAGGTGTCCATCTTCCTTACATCCAAGGGACCATTGATAAGATTGCTAGGATTCTTAAGAAGCATAATGTTCCCTCAACCTTTAGACCCCTTAAAACCATCTGTAGTTCCCTCCGTTCTATGAAGGATCCTATCAACCCTAAGGACATGAAGGGTGTCTATATTATTCCTTGTTCCTGTGGGAACCCCTACATTGGTGAGACTAAATGCTATATTAATCAAAGGATTAATGAGCACACAATACACCTAAAACATGGGAGAACCAAGTCATCCACACTATCGGAGCATGTTAAGAAGACAAAACATCATGTTTGTATTGAAGAAGCCCAGGTCATTGCTAAAGTTGCACAGTTTCATCACCGAAAATTTAGGGAAGCCATTGAGATTGAAAAAAGGCCAAGTAATCTCAATAGAGATGACGGTTGGAAAATTAGTAGTTGTTGGATCCCTACCCTCTCTTCCTAGTCATTTCTTCCCCTACCTTCCCCCCTCCATTAATGACTTGATCTAACTTTTTTTTTTTTTAATGAAGCTTCTAACTAACCTGTTTTCTTTCTTTCTCATTTGAGGTTGTGTGTCCTCTTTTGGAAATCTACCTCTTGTTCTTTTCTTTATATCTAGGAGATAGTCCTTGTTATGACTAACTAAATGGGTTAACATTAGATATGATAAGATAATGATTTTAATTTAATAGTAAGTTTAAGTTCCCTTTAGATAGCTTAACTAATAAAATTTTTATATTAATAAGTTACCCAAACTTTAATACTAAGAATAATACTATAGTAATAAAATAATAATATTTAATATTATTAAAATCCATAACATTACTAATTGGTATTATCCCTAGATCTTTTAATATATGTTACATGTTACTTTTTATTATAGTCCCCAGTTTTATTATTTTTAAATCCAATTTGGTTAACATTTTACTTAACCAACCAAAAATATTAAAGTAATATTCGTATTTAACTTTAATGACAAACGTTATAAAAATATATTAATATTAAACACTAATACATATATTAACTATTCTAATAATATTATTTTAACTAAATAATTTGACTAGTCAAATCTAGCTGTTTCATGGTAGATTATAGCCGTTTATCCAGTCTAGTCTAATATAGTCGTTTTCCAGTCAAACCTAGCCATTAGAAGTTCTGTTATCCCTATTTAACATGTAGCCATGATCTAATTTTTCAACTTGTCCTGATGATGAACCACACTTGTTGGTTCGAAACGCGTCAACAAAATTCTTTTGATGTGATTTTTCCGAAAATATTTCTATCATACAGATTATGGATCACAGAAGATTAAATTTGAATTAGCTCATCCTTTAAGAAAAATAACTCTAGGCCAGTTCCCTTTAGGATGTTTTCCTCCATGTCACTCTCCCTTAAGAGGAGTTCCTCTAGGTCACTACGCCTTTGTTCAGATAGCTTTTTTATTCCAAGCACTAGGAATCTTTTCTACTCTTGTCATGACTATGTTGACTCTCCCTAACATGACTTTGGTGATTCCATTTTGGTACATTGATCCTCCTACAAACACTCCTCCTAGAAAGCTCAAATATTACATGGCTTTGACTTAGGTACAACCTATTCCTACCACCCCTTCCTTGTATTAGTTCCACAAAAACCTAAATAGGAGACTACTCCTATTGTGAAGGAATCTGGTGAGGGGGGAAAAGCCTAGAAAAATCGGGGCATTGAGAAGGAAACCCAAGTGACTAGCACTCCTCCTAAACAACTGAAGCCTATTCCCACATGTGATTTGTGTGATGTTCTTGGACATACCATCAAAAAATTCCCTGAACTCCCTCATGTTAAGAGCATAGTCTCAGATACTTAATGTAATCCTCACATTCTAGAAGTCCATGTCACCTTTCCTAAGTCCACCAAGAAGAATAAATTTTTGCCAGTGAACCACCCATGTGCTTTGTGCGATACTTATGGAAATTATTTTCATCATTTTCCTTGTCTCAAACACTTTCACAATATCCTCCATGTCCTTCAAGAACTATATGCCACTCATAGTGAATCTCCATCCTCTCTACCTACAGTATCTATCCCCAAGTCTTCACTAGGAGACAAAGTTTCTCAACCCACTATTGTGATTCCCCTTCTTGATGTCAAGATGAAAAAGAATTCACCACTTATTATATACTTGTTTTTATCCATGGGATCAATATATTTCGACTCTTTGGTAGTTTATTATTGTGCTTCTTTCAAACCATCTTCAGAAGACACTTTAGTCTCAACGTCAATGGATGTCACATCCACTAGTCATTTGTCCCCTCTCTCTAATGATGTGGATGTGAACCTTGTCTCCCCTGATGATGCTCCAGGTATTTCATCATCATCAAGTGGTCCTTATTCCTCTTATCCCCCCATATTTCATTCTGATTAAGACATCATGGAAGCCATGACCACCCCTTATTATCATTGGGATGAAATGCACCATCGTGTGTGTTTCCTTTTGTAAAAATCCCATGATCAATTTGTTGTGGAATCCAAAGACTTGATTCATGGTGAAGTTGATTGGTTTAAAAATCCTATCCCTACACTATATGCTTTCAAAGAATAGAATATAGCCAACATTTCACCCACCATTAAGATTAACAGCTTAAATAAACCAGGAGTTGAAGAAAATGTCACCTTAGGGGCACAATGCACCCTGAAAGAAATTGAGGCTTACACTAAGTTATTCAAACAGTTCTATGATGTTTTCGCTTCATCTTATTCTAAGATGCTCAGACTTGATCCTTCCATTTTTTAACACCATATTGATACATGTCCCGATGTCATTGTTGTCCACTAAAATAAAAGGCCTATCAATCCTTCTAAGTGGGACACCATCAAAGCTAAAATCAATAAGCTCAAGTAGACTAGATTAATTTTCCTAGTAGTATACACTACTTGGGTTTCGAACCTCATTCCCATTTTGAAAAAACAAGGCACCATTATGTTTGCACGAACTTTCACAATCTAAAGAAAGCTTGTCCCAAAGAGAACTTCCCCACATCTTTCATCGACCAAATCATTGAGAAGTGTTCGGGACATGAGGTCTTATACTTTATGGATGGATTCTCGAAGTACAACCAAATACGTATCCACTTTACAAATCAACATAAAATTTCTTTTACTAGTCCGTAGGGAATATTTTCTTCTAAATTCATGCCTTTTGGTCTAAAGAATGTTGGGGCCACTTTTCAACATGCCATGTCATCCTTTTTTCATTACCTAGCTCACATTATCCTTGTGTATCTCGATGATCTCACCGCTTGTTCACCTAGTCATTTCCTACTAGGTTGATTGAAATACACAGTGTAGTATGGGGGTTTACACATTAAAACCCCATGAGAATAATTAATTAAATCATTACTTATTTATTATTCCATATTTATCCCCTATTTCTCTCATGAGATAATTATTATATCATTATCTAATAGTTATTTATACATCATCTTTGACTTAATCATCTTAGAGTAATTATTAAATTATTTTTTATTTTTTAATTACTTTAACCATTTTCTAAATAAAGATATTTGACCATTTCAAATATCTTTTCCTTCTCAAAAAATATAATAAAATATTCACAATGGCTACATTTTGATTTAGTTTTTAATATTTTATTATTTTCTAAATCTTAACCTATCTCAATATTTTGTTGTAAGTAGAAGGGTTCCTCCTTATTTCTCACCATGACCATTCTCATCGTCACCATTTTTGTCTCATGACATTTGAGCTTTCATCTTAAGTTATAGCCTCCATTTCCATGTTTTTCATATTGCATACAACCATTAAGAGAAAGAGATGAAGCACAGGGACATCAAAAGGACCCATCCCATGGAGGGGGATTTGCAGGCCCAAGTCTACAATCTCTCCTCATCAGGTATAATAATTTCATTTTGAATCAATAAAGAAAATTGCTTTAATTTCCATTGATTCTTTATCATTTTATATGTTGTTATTTGTTATTATGTTTCCATGATATATCTTTTTGCGAGTATTTCAATGTTAATTTTTCATATTTAAAGAACAATTGTAGCTATCATTTTTGTTGTTAGTGTTGCTAGTCACTAACAACGTAAATAAGGATTTCTAATACACTTTTCCAAAAACATTATGCTAACACTTCTTCTACCACTACTCCTACACACATGATCTCTTATGTCACCTATGGACCCATAGGTCACTTGAACCTTGGGAAGTGCCTTCTTCTATAGATATAGATCAACATTGTGAGCACATGTCACCTTTTGTGGAAGATATTTCCTTACCATCAGTCTCATTAGTACGTCCTGACACTAGTCAAAAGCTCCATCCTAATATGGAATATGACCAAGATCCTTTTCCCACATTATCCGTCCCTTCGACTACTCCACATTAATCCCTTGATAACGAGCCCTCTTCTCGAGAAGTTGTCTTGGAGGTCATGGATTCACCTATTGATCATCCTAGGGAGATTAATCCTCTTCATGTCATTAGTCTTATCGACTTGGAAAAGGTACAGATTGGCAAACAAGATCTTGAATTGACCCAGGGGGCATCTCCTTAGCCCTCCTTGGAAGTGTCACCCATGGACAGAGTCAAGTCTTAGGTTTCTAATGCTAAACTGGCCAATGAATTATCCAACTCACATTCGCCTATCAGCGAGTGTCTTGTACCCCCCGTATGTCTTGATTTTCCTTTTCAAGGAGCTCCACTAGCTCATGAGACCAGTCACATTGTATGTCTTTAGGCCATTCTCGATAACACAATGGTTTTAGGTGTTCCCTAGCATCATCACCTTTAAGGAATCGAGAAATTCAACTTAATATGGCATGGCCCCTTCATGGTGCACCATATAAAACCTCCACTCCTTCAGGATTTCATGTATGGAAATACTTGGCATGTGTCCGACAATGGGCACAATTTGACATAACCTATTAAACTGAGCTACGGTTGTACATATTGTACATAGGAGAGTGCCTAATAAATTTATCTCTTTTTTGGTGTTTGCGAGCTCTTTTCTAGTCCATCATATATGCCAAAAATACTAAAATATTATAAAATTCAAAAAATAAAAAAATAAAAAATTTATGGTCATATTTTTACCTCATCCATGTTTATTTCTTTCTTTATGTGATTTAACCATGGTTGTATTATTTCTAGATGGTTTTTATAGGATAGGGTGAAATTTTCTATTACAACATCTAGTGGACCTTAGGTGTGTTTCTCTGAACCTGTCATATAGGGGTAAGTCATATATCATCATCACGAATGCATTTTTTACTGTCAGTGCCATCCTTATGCCTTTGTTCCCACCCTGTCAAGTTGTGAAATTAGCCACTGTTCTCTATACACGTCACAACTTGATGGTAGAGCCCACTTTTACATGGATACCCTAGACTAGCACCTCTTTTCTGTTATGGTGTCCATGCAATATCTTATCCATTGTCTTTTTGGAATCCATCCTCGTGACCCTCCAAGACCTAGAATCTGAGCCTCATGTCCTCTTCTTTGTCATATTTCTGGCCTTACCAAAGGAATATTACACACTTTATCCCTTGTGATCGCCCCTTTTTATCACCATATTTATGCATGATAAGAATTGTCTTCCTCATTCCATTATCACCATCTACTTGGCCTATCATTTTCTTTCACTTGGTTTTTTACCCTTTCTTGGAGGAATTGTTACACTAAGTGGTGTTATTAGTGAGCCTCTTGAACTTTCCATGTTTCAAGAATTTCGACCATGATCATAACTAGTTGTTATCATTTCTGCCACTCATACCTCTAGGAGGAGTTTCCTTAAAGCTCTTTTAAAACTCCTTAACTTAGAAAAGATTGTCGAGTGAACTTATCTCCTTCACACTCGTTAAAGTACTTGAAGGTATGTCTTTCTGGAATGATGATAGAATAATTATGAAAAAAGAATACTCTAGTCTACTATGTTTAGAAGGTTCTCCATTATATTAGTTTATCTCCTTTTCGGGTTTGGGGGACTAACTTCATGAAAAAATAACCTATTGAGCATACTTCTCTTTTGTGCTCATTAAACCATGAAGAATACTAAAAGGATAAAAAGGGAAGAGAACAATTATTATTGTTAGCCATCGAAATGGCAACATCAATTGCATCACCCTAGAACATAGTTCATGTCAACATTGTTATCTTATAGTTGGGTGCCATCAAAATGGAAGCATCAATTGCATCACCCTTGAACATAGTGCATGTCTACATTGTTATCTTATAGTTGGGTTTTAGGTTTCCTAGGAGTCATACCGTACATATAAGTTAGTCTACTCCTCTGGTTGGTTACTCTTCTAGTCATATGGAGTATGCTTCAATGGCTCTGACATTTTTGCATGATAGCATGCGTTTCTCTTTATTCATGATGCCTAGTCACTCTTGTGTTGTTCATTACATGTTCAATGGAAGTCTCAGCATGTGCCGACCATCTACAGTTTCCTATTCACCTTTTTGAGTTTGCCATCCTTGCGACAGTCATACTTCATCTCTTCCTAAGCTTATCTATTCACTACATCATCTATGTTTGTTCCATGTTGATTGATTGGAGGATACCTCAAGGCCCTCCTTCAACGAATCTTCTCCTGTCAATCATTATCCAAAATCTTGATCTAGGAACTAGTAGTACATTGGAGCATGCAAACCTTAGTGGTAGGTTTGTTAGGACGGGATCCCCTGGATCAAATTTTGTTAATTTTGATAACTTTATTGTAAATTATCCACATTTTAAGGAGCAGAGCGTGGGTGGTGCAGGTCAATAGGAGTCAAAAGGGCTTTAGGAAGGTCAAAGCCCCTTAGTTTATTAGAGTCAAGTTGTTTTGAGATCGGCCCATGGTTCATGGACCATCGTATTGTAATGAAGAATAATGTAAAAGGGAGTCATAAAATATTCATAGAGAAGCAGACGAGAAGCGCATGATTTGGGTCTGATTTTATCTATTCTATACTTGGGTAAAGGGGAAGGCTCCTACAACTGTGTGCGCGAAGACCTTGGTAAGTCCGCAACTGAGTGCGTGGGCCCCAACAAATGTGTGCATAGGGTTAGAAGGAGTTGTATTTGAAGATTTGAAGCATAATAAAGAATTTTTTTGAAGAATTACCTGTGCATATGTGTATTACTATTTTATCTCTCCATTTACTGTATTTATTATCTGTTGAATGCATTTAATCAATAAATGTACTTAATAGATTCACGAAGACATAGATATACTTATTTATATGATGTTATGCATGTTTAGCCCAGTTAGTGAAGGACATAAGTCTGTTTATTGTCATTTACTATAAGTTCTAGGTTTCAAGGGTTAGGGTTTGCAAAGGTAAAGATAAAGCCTTAAGTTTTGCATAAACACATCACATAGCTCTCTGGATGCAGAAACCTGGTTCTAGCATCCTCCAATAATGCCTCAGGTTATATTGCAGCCTGCCCTATGCGGGTTGTTGCTGAAAGGGCCTATATTGTAGGGTTTTGTTGGTTAGCACCGCTAACTCTGATCCTAGGTCCAAACCCCCTCAAGCTAACAAATGGTTTCATTGTCAAGACCAGGATCTATCTGAGGGACATGGGATGCGAGGTCTATCTAGACCAACAAATAAGGATATTGAAAAGTGGATAGATTGGAAGCTGCACGCATTTGCAGCTCAAGAAAGCAAGAATTTGCACCTGTCAAAAGAAGAGTGGTTGTAGAGATATATGTATAGAGATGAACAAGAATTTTTCTTTTTCACTTTCCCGTGTGAATTATACGAATGGTTGGCTAAATTGGTAGATGGTCTACTTGGAAGATGGATAACCCTATTGTGTGGACTCCAGAGTTAGTAAAGTGCTTAGAAGAATCAGAACATAAGGTTGTGAAGGTTGGCGATTACTGGATAAATATTATTTTGGGTGGATTATCACTGAGTTCACGATTGATACATCTGCCAGTTATAGTGAAGCTTAACGCCAGTTTTTCAAAGGGCCAAGAGGGAAGTATCTAAAGTCTTTGAAAACCTAGATTAAAATGTTATTATGTGAGAAACATGTCGTGCGACTAAATTTATGTTTAGAAGAGGCTTGACAAGAGCTACGTGAAGTGGAAAACAGTTCAGAAAATATCTAAATAAAATTGTTGAGTATAGTCCTCTGTTGGTAGTATCTGATAGAGAAGAAGAAAGTAATTGTCTGAAGACACCTCGAGGTGTGCCCCAGTTGATAGATCAAGGCACTGCAGGAATACCACATCCATCCACTCCACCTCCACCTCATACACCTCCACCTCCACCTCCACCTCCTCCATTCAGTATGGCGAACACTATGAAGGTGCCTATATTTAAGGGTCTGTGGACAGAAGACCCTGATCAATTTTGGTTTGTAGCGGATGTTGTGTGGAAGCCATAGTAGATAATGGATGATGATTTGAAGAAAGCATAGCTAGTCACAACATTTCAAGATAGGGCTATGTCTTGGTATATCAAGTACAATACGACTAATGCAACTACGTTATTAAAAGACATGAAAGATGCATTGAATAATGAATTCAAAAGCCAAAGTCTCAAGCCCAGTATGTGACTAAGGTCAAGGAAATTAAGCAGAAGGTGAATGAATCTACATGGGATATTGATCAAAGGCTTAAATGTCTGCTACGAAAAGCTAATATACAAATTTCTGAGGAGAAACATAAGGACTGGTATATTTCTACACTATTGACTCATTTGAGATTACCATTTTCACAGTAGAACATTGCATCAAAAGTTGAAGCACTAGAAATTTCTATGAAGTTGGAGGCTTCTTCTATTTAGGATACGAATCTAGGAGTGCAGCAAATTTAAATGAAACTAGCTAGCATGCATATGGAGTTGTAGGATCTCAAGAAGGGGAAAGAGGTAAAAATGAGGCTTGTTCAGAAGTATGGTGCTTAAAATGCAAAGAGAATGGTCATGACAAGGATCATTCCCAGTATATCAGAACTATTTAATTGGGGGAGGTCCTAACCCTCTAAAGCTAGAACATTCTATTGGAACAAGTAATGGTGTAGTACCATGGTGCGCTATCTATGAAATAATAGGAAAACTCTCAACTAAAAATTTCCATTTGTTACAAAAGTTTGTACAGAATCTCCAACAACTATTATGCAATTTTTGTAAATTTGTAGGCCATGATAAGCGCAATTGCCAAAGTTATGAGATAATGATGGAAAAAACTCTAACATATAGAGTACAGTCTAAACACATCCTCAGTGGGATCAAGGTGCCCCTGCAGCACACAAAGGATTATAGGGACGAGGAAGAGGATGAGGGGGAGGAGTTGGAAGAGGTCATGGACAGATTATTTTTTACAATTATGGGGAACTAGGACACTTTGTACGAGATTGCCAGAACCCGACAAACCCCTCATGTTAGTATTGTTGACAATTTGACTACGTGATAGAAGATTGTCCTATACTCATTGCAAAGATGCAAGAAAAAAAGAACTAGCAGCCCACTCATAACATCCAAATGATGAGGTCAGAACCACGCGAACATTGCCCCAACGTTAATATAGTTATGCAGAGCGGCATAACTACTGAGGAAGATAAATTTGTAGGGAAGAAACCAGAAGAGAAGACATGGGTGCGCAAGGTTTCTGACAAGGATACTAAATTTGATTTGCATAAGGCAAATGAACCTTTATGGAGGCGAAAAAGATATTTATCGATTGAGGAGAAGCCTGAAGATGTCATTACTGCATAGGAAACAAATCCTTCAGTATTGACATCCTTCTTATAGACCTTCATGAAGGTTTTAAGGGACTAGAAAGTAGTGGAGGGAATGCAAGAGTTAATAGATAATTGCATTGGCGAGGGTAAGTCACTATCGGAACAACGTGCTATCCATAAGGTAGAAAAAAGTAAGAAAAGGACTGGTGAGGAGATGACATTGACTGCACTGATAAGAGAATTTGAAATGGACCATGTAATCCTCAATTTGGGATTTGATGTGAGTGTTTTCCTTAAACAAACCTGGGAAAGAATGGGAAATATGGTCCTATAGTGGTCCCCAATTCAGCTGCGAATGGTGAACCAACAGAATATTGTTCCTATGGGATGCCTACATGGAGTAACTATCGACATTGAAGGAGTGCACGCTATAGCTGATTTTGAGGTAATTGAGATAGTAGATGATAGTAATCCCTACCTGGGGTTGCTTGGTATTGATTGCACATTTGATATGAATGTGGTCATGAACATGAAGAAGTGCAACATGATGTTTGAGAAGAAGGGATTAAGGGTCATTATTCCTATGGATCCAACCGAGGGTGTGTGTTATACTGAACCACTCTAGGATTACTATGAGGAGGATGATATTGAGTAGATCTATAAGCTTACTGCACATAATGAGGATTGGATCAACCCTACGATGGATGGAACTCAAATTCAGATGAGGATCTTGAGCATTGGTAGAACAGATTTCATGAAGTGTCAACACTGCGATGCAACAAACTTACTAAATCACTTTGGTGTACATCCTCTGAGGTACACAACTTAACATATTATGTTGTCTTAGAAGGTGTAAATTTTTTTCTTGATAAATTTGAAAGGGATGTACCAGAGGAGCATCGGTTCCAGGCATTGGACATCCTTCTAAGAGCTACACCTACCAAATGATGGGGTACACATAAGAACAATTTTGCAAATTGGAAGGAGTATCAAAGGATGATGAAGTTGTGATTTGCCTATGCGAATACCCGTACTACTGAAAAATATACAAGGAAAGATGATCCACGGGAGCACCTAGCTCGTTCAATGAAATCATGGGGAGAGGAACCACAACCTAAATGGGTACATATATTTTTCCATACCTTGGGTATTATTCTAATGAATTGGTACTTAGAAACAAAGTTGTGACATGGAACCACAGAGTGGGAGATTCTGAAGGAAAGCTTTCTTCTAGCATTCAGTTTTGAGGACGCATTCTAATGTATTGATGAAACATTATAGGAAATCAAGGTTGCGATATTCAAAATTCCTGTAGAGCCTATATCATGGGTACAACCTAACTGGAGTACGCAACTGTGCCATGCTTTGGAGTGTTACAATGTTACCATAGAAGAGGGCGAGGAAGATCCTAGGTATATCAATATGCCTGAATCAGAGGGACAGTGCAAAGTAACTGGGATTAACATAGAGGTTCCTGACATTTCAAAACCATTGAAGACAAAGCAAGTGAAAATTGGATTGGAAGCACAGTAAAATTTTGAAAATATAGGCAATTACTAGGATGAGGACACAGTCAACAAAGTCACGGAGTTGTTACATGAATATCAGGACTTGTTTCCACAAATTTCTCTGATCTAAAAGGGATAGTAGGTGATATAAATGTTATGAAGATCAACCTAAAGCTAGATGTGAAGTCGTTAAAGCAGAACCCCTACTAGTTGAATCCTAAATACAAATTAAGTGTGTGTGAAGAGTTAGATAAGATGCTTGCAACAGGGATTATTGAGCTTGTAGAAGAATCAGACTTGACTAGTCCTATGGTAGTTCAAGAGAAGAAGAAAAAGGGTGACATTAGGATCTACGCAGATCTAAGGAAATTGAGTGATGCTTGTGTACATGATCCATTCCCTATGCCTTTCAAGCAACACCAGCAGAATGACTTGGGACGAGTCATGACTTTGTGTTGGGGGCCTGTTGCGATGGGGTCCCCTGGGTCAAACTTTGTTAAGTTTTGTTAATTTTATTGTAAAGTCACCACATTTTAAGGTGCGGAGTGCAAGTAGCATGGGTCTATAGGAGTCAAAGGGGATTTAGGAAGGTCAAAGCCCCTTTATTTTGTTAGAGTCAAGTTGTTTTGAGATCTGCCCATGGTTCACGGACCATGGTATTGTAATGAAGAAGAATATAAAAGTGATTCATAAAAGAGTAATAGAGGAGTAGAGGAGAAGTGCATGCTTTGGGTCTGATTTTATCTATTCTATACTTGGGCAAAGGGGAAGGCTCCTACAGCCATGTGTGCAAAGACCTTGGTAAGTCTGCAACTAAGTGCACGGGCCCATGCAGTTATGTGCGCAGGGTTGGAAGGAGTTGTATTTGGAGATTTGAAGCATAATAAAGAATTATTTTGAAGAACTACTTGTGCATCTATGTATTACTGTTTTATCTCTGAATTTGCTGTATTTATGATATGTTTAATGCATTTAATCAGGAAAAGTACTTAATATATTCACGAAGACATAGATCTATTTATTTATATGAAGTTATGCATGTTTAGTGCAATCGATGAAGGATATAAGTATGCTTGCTCTCATTTACTCTAAGTTCTAGGTTTTAAGGGTTAGGTTTTGTGAAGGTCAAGATAAATCCATAAGTTTTACAGAAACACATCACATAGCTCTTTGGATGCAAAAAACTAGTTCTAGAATCGCCCAATACTGCTTCGAGTGGGACTATAGCCTATGCTATGCGGTTTGTTACCGAAAGTGCTGGTACTGTAGGATTTTGTTGGTTAACGTAGCTAAATTTGAACCTGGGTTAAGAAGCACACTCATTTACAGATGGATTCTTAGGATATCAATAGATCAAGATCGTGCTAGAAGATCGAAGTAAAACTGCCTTCACCACAGAATGGTGCTCTTTTTACTATAGAGTTATGCCCTTTGGCCTTAAGAATGTCCATGTGATCTTTTCCAGGCCGGTAATCGCTGCCTTTAAGGGATTTATTCACAAGTTTTTGGAGGTCTACGTTGATGATTGGATGGTATTCGGGTTAATTAAGATGCATGTTTCAAGTCTTCATGTAGTGTTGGATACTTGTAGGAAGTATCAAATCTCCCTAAATTTGAAGAAATGTATATTTTGCGTACCATATGGGATACTTTTGGGCCATGTTGTTTGTTAGAAAGGGTTGATGGTGGACCCTACCAAAATTGTAGTGATTATCAATTTGGAGCCCCTGAGGAATGTTAAACAGTTGCACAAAACATTGGGCCACCTGGGATATTATCGAAATTTCATTAAGCATACTCACAAATCACTGCGCCCATGGAGAAATTATTGAAGAAAAATGTGACATTTTGCTAGGATGATGATTCCTAGAAAAGCTTAGATGTTTTAAAGGAAAAGATGGTTACAACACCCATTATGATATTCCCCAATTGGAAGAAATAATTTCATGTACAAGTGAATGCATCCTAGTGCGAGAAGCAGTTTTAACCCAATCAAGTGCAATATATATTGACCATCCTATTGCATTTGCAAGATGAAAATTGTCGAAGGTGGAGAAGAATTATTCAACCATGGAGCGCGAAGGATCAGAAATAGTATATGTGCTCCAGAAGTTCAGACATTTTCTGTTGGATGTGCAATTCAAAATGGATTAAGACAATTCCACTTTAAAGTACCTGGTCAATAAGCCTGTGTTGTGGGCGGAATTTGTAGGTGGTTACTTCTATTTCAGTCAAGGAAAATTTTAAGGATGGAAAATTTTCTTGATGTTTAAAAACATTGGCGAATATCACTAATCCCTAATATGCAAACTATAAAATGTTTATTGATATATTTGTAAAATTATTCAAATTATAATGATTTTATATATAGTCTCTATATAATGTTGGCGATTTTTAAGGTAAAATAATTTTATATTCTAAAATTTGGGCGAATCATCTTTTATAAAAATTGGAAATTAACGAATCCTTTTTGTTGAAAAATCATGGAAAATTAGCCCAATGGGAGAACATTAGCCCCTAAAATTTTCCATGATTTCAATAGTATGAATTCAAAGTAATTGTGAAGCCAGGAATATTAAATGCAAGAACCGATCACCTTTTGAGGATTGAGAATGGAAAAGAGCCCACAAGTCTTGATGAAGGATTGCCTGATGCACAGCTCTTTGTTGTGTGTGTTGTAGACATACATTTTGTGGAAATAATCCAATTATTGTCTACAAGTGTAGATCCTGAAGGATATACGATGCAATAGAAGAAGGAATTGGTGGCTAGGGCTACAAAATTTTCAGTAATTGGAGGGCACTTGTATAAAATGGGGTTAGATGAAGTTCTGTGCAGGTGTGTATCGGATTATGAAAGACAAAGTATTCTGACTGAAGCGCATGGAGGAGTTGTTGGAGGACATTATGTTGAACGAGTGACTATGCAAAATATCCTATGAGCTAGGATATGGTGGCCAAATGTGCACAAAAATTCCAAGGAATATTGTAGGGCATGCAATGTCTTTCAGAGGACCGAGAAGTTGTCATGAAGGGATGAATCGCCTCTAAACATGCAAGTCTCATTAAAAGAATTTGAAAAATGGGCAATATATTTTGTGGGACCTATTAAGCCACCAGGAAGGAAGACAGGAGCACCCTACATCATCACAGGGACAAAATACTTGACCAAGTAGGCTAAGGTGCAGCCCGTAAAGGATTGTAGTGCAACTACAACTATGAAGTTTATATTTGAATACATTTTGTCTAGGTTTGGTTGTCCTAAGATTTTGATAAGCGACAGGGGTTTGCATTTCCTGAATAAAACGATTCTTGCTTTGATAGAGGAATTCCATATGTATCATTAGAAGATCACGCCATACCATCTCAAGCAAATGGAACAGTTGAATCTTTCAATAAGATTCTGGAGAATTCTTTGACAAAGATTTGTAATGCAAATAGGAACGATTGGGATGTGTGCATACCAACAGTTCTTTGGGCATATAGAACTACCTATAATAATTTGACTGGATAGACACCATTTTGACTAGTTTATGGACAACACGAAATGATGAAAATGGAATACATGGTGCCCATTTTGAGGACTTCCATAGTCACAGAGATGGCAGATTAAAATATAATGGAAGAACGCCTCATGTGGATACTCGAGTTGGAAGAAAATTGATTCTTGGCAGGTTTCCATCAGCAGGTGCTGAAGGCTACAGAAAAGGCATGGGATGATCGCCACATTAAGAAATGAACCTTTAAAAATGAAGATTTAGTATTGCTATATGATATCAATTTTACCAAGTTCCCAGAAAAGTTTCATATGCATTGGCTGGGAGCATACATCGTCAAGGAGATTACGGATGGGGGAGAAGTTCAGCTCGCAAACTTGAATGGGGAGCTATTTCCGGGAAGAATCAATGGGAGCTAGTTGAAGTTGTATAGGGGGGATCCCACCCCTTCGTGATGAATTATATGGATGCAGGACAATCTTAGTAATTTAGGTAGTTGGAAGGAAGTACGGGACTATAAACCACTCTGCGAAGAGAATATTGTGGAAAAGAGATTGGGTTGTGTGATGGTTAGGAGAAAAGCGCTGATGGGAGTTGTGACGATGGAGCTATGCTAATAAGGTGGATCCTGTGCATATATTTGGAAACCATTTAAGGAGTATATATTTGGGAATATTCCACCAAAAGAGCATTAAAGGGGGAGATCTAGAAGGAATCAATGGATTTGAATTCCAAAAGGGCTACGAATACAACATCCCACACCCCATTTGAACACTTTTCCTCTAGAGATATTATGTTGTGATTTTGCACCTAAGTGTGTGCATAGACAATTGCTACATGTTCGGATGAGATTGGCAAGAAGTAGAGAAGGATTTTTTGCAAAAGGGGCTTGGGTTTGAGGCAGATTTTCCTAAGTGGCAGAAGAAACTATTCTGGAAGGGCCTTGAAAAGATGACTGCAACACCACCAGTCCCTACCACAGCGCCTAGGTCAGCAAGGCCAAAACCTACTTCCTCTGCGACAGGAGAGAAAAAGTAGAAGAAACTACAGCAAGCCTCAGTTCGGCAAGCACCAAGAAAAAACCCAATTGAGATTAGACAAAAGGGTCGTATGGATAAGAATAAGCAACCAACGGAATCCCTGGATCTGGATGAAGAAGAGCCGACTATGGGGGTCAAAAATATTAGTGTGGAGGATGCGAAGCTAATTACTCAGTTACCACCATATGTACCTCTAGGAAATCCACTGCCAAAGTGACTAAGGACCCGGACTTGTTGAAATACAAGGTATTCACACCATTGTTGCTAGAGGAAGTATCTATTGAGGATGACCTGTTGGGTCAGGTACCATTTCTGAAGATGGAAGATTGTTATTTGGGTGACCATGTGAAGTTTCCACAGTTAGAACTCAGTAAATCATTGAAATCGGTTTACTACGAGGAGGCAGTTGTCACAAGGCTTGAGCCAATGAAGTGGGTGGCCAGAATTGAGCGTGTAGGGTTTCTCAATATGTTGTATTTCCCACATTTTAGTCATAGCATAATTAATACCATATGTGTTCGTCAATTGTTGGCGTTGCTTCACGATGGATGCCTCTAGCTATGAGGGCCCATTCCAATTAATGATATGCTGATCCAGAGAATCACCATGCTACCTTATCAGGGCACAAACCCCGTAGATGCTTTTGTGGGGAAGTCATTGGAGAATAAGATCGTGGATCAAATGAAGAGTGACTTCAGGTTGGTGAAGAAGTCATGAGGCTACAGCATTAGCTCTATATCAGATGGAGTTGTGCAGTTTGTTGCACATATTTTGGTAGGAAAAATAATGCGGAAGTGTTGTGGCTGTGAAGTGTTGGCATTAGTGGTATCTATAGCAGCGTAGTGCAGCCAAGGGGTCCAATTCAATTGGGAAAAGTAACTCTTCCATGAATTCTTGGAGGATTTTGACAAAGCCCAAGAGGATGGAAAGGCAATCTAATATGTGTGGTTACTACTATTGATTGCGTTGGTAGGATGGAGGATGCCTGAGGATAGCTAATTCCCAATGCCAGATCCTGACTTGTGCAAGGCTACAAAATTCACCTTGTTATGGCCATCGAAGGATCATGACCGTATCATTGAAAAAACTATGTTATGGATATTGTTTAAGTCAAAGTTACAGATGGTGATCAACCAACGACCACGTTTGTCTCTGAGCCTACATGCCTAGTACAAAAGTATAGCAGACTTCAAGGCATATTTTCACAATCCATCCATATGCATGAAGAAGGATGTTGCAGGAACATGGCATAAGTTTCCATATTTAGTCATGGAGGAGAATATTAGGGGGGTCATTAAAAAAAGGCACGAGCGATTAGCTCACCCCATCTAGCGAAGCCGTAAGAACAAGTAAGGCCACAAAATTAGAAACAGGGAAAACAACGGTTGCGATAGAGGCCATGAAAGATAGGAAGAAATAAGCACAAAAGGCTTCTAAGAAAGAGAAAGAAGCACAGAAGGAAAAGGATTCTATGATAGAGAAGGCAATGCAGAAGGAAAACATTATGCAAGAAGCAACATCACAGGTCATTATTGACCTTGAAGAGCTTGAGACAGAGCACAGAAATGATGACGTACAAGCCACATATGAAGAGGAAGGGGGTGCAGACCCCTCTGTCAGATTGAAAGACTTAGACTCCCCCTTCAAGATCAAGAAAAGCAAAAAGTGTAGTTTGACGGGGCCACACAAGAAGCAGAAATATGATATGTCTGCGGGTACTAAACCATTGGCCCTCACAGAGTGGGATCTTGATGAAATCAACGATGTTGTCTTCTCCACCACAAAAAATATATGGGGACACATTAAGGACCAGCACAAGAAGGTACTGGAAAAAGTGCAATAGGGCCTAAGAGAATTGCAGGTCCAAAGAAGAGTGATCTAGGCAAGCATGGTGCAAGTGAGCACGGATCAAGCGAGTGTGCCAAAATTTAGTACCACTACAAAAATCACATCTGAGCTTCGAGCAGTACAACTACTAGGGGGATCTCTCCATTTTTAGATAGCCCAAGACCAGGAGCACACACAATACGAGGAAAATATAAGTATCAACTTTACAACATTTCCTCTCTAGACGTTGCATGCGTTGCACCAAGGAATTTTAGATGAGCTCTATGTCTGGGAGAAGCGAGCTCTGTTTATTATTTAAGAGGTAAAGACTAATAATCAATATATTTTTGCAGAGAAAGTGCAGGCCTGTGATGAGGTGATGCAATGAAATCAATAGCTAGAGGCAACCCTTACCCTGGTATGCAACGAGCTCCTTGAGATCCAAATTTTGGCTGAGGCGACCTCTGCGGAGAAAAATCATAAGTTAGTTGCTGTAGTGAAGGCATATAAGGCAAAAATTGGAAAGGTATTGTTTGAGCTGTAGTTGTAGATTTCAAAGCTTCAACTGCAGTTGTAGCCAACCACACCTCCGGAGGTTAGAGAGAAGTGTGAGGCTGCTATTAAATAAAATATGGTAGCCCTAGCCACTAAAGTCAAGGACTGTAGCCAATTATTTGAGCAGACAATGGAGATGTGGACCTTGTTACAGGAGGACCCACACTTACAGATGATCGAAGCTGACATCTGTGAAAAGCAACTGCAGTTTGATGAGATTAGGGCAAGAACGTGAACCTTAGCACCTGTGCAGAGGTTCACTAGACTCCAAGAGGGGAAATTCATAGAGACCCATATTGATGAGATGCAGCGAAAGGCCTCTATCATTTCCTCAAGGATGTAGCCATGGGCTAATGAAGCAAGCCAACTATCATAGACCATCCAGAGCAAATTAAAGTCTCTTCAGCAGACCTAATGAACCATGGGCCTTGCAGTCGAAGGTCCAATGATAGAGAAATTAGTTGAAGAAGTTCGCAAGACCATCACACAGGGAACAACAGATCTTCAAGCATTGAAGATGTAATTTCGTGGCCTGCAAACAAAGGTTCAGGCAACACTAGTAGAGTCACTCAGGATGAGTCATGACTTTGTGTTGGGGGCTTATTGGCACGAGGTCCCATGGGTAAAATTTTGTTAAGTTTTGTTAAATTTATTCTAAAGTATCCTCATTGTGAGGAGTGGAGTGCGAGTAGTGCGGGTCAATAGGAGTCAAAGGGGATTTAGGAAGGTCAAAGCTTCTTAGTTTGTTAGAGTCAAGTCGTTTTGAGATCCACCCATGGTTCATGGACCATGGTATTGTAATGAAGAATAATATAAAAGGGAGTCATAAAAGAGTCATAGAGGAGTATAGGAGACGTGCATGATTTGGGTCTGATTTTATCTATTTTGTACTTGGGCGAAGGGGGAGGCTCTTGCTGCTATGTGCGTGGAGACCTTGGTAAGTCCACATCTTGAGTGAGTGGGACCCTACAACTATGTGTGTAAGGTTGGAAGGAGTTGTATTTGAAGATCTGAAGCATAATAAAGACTTGTTTTGAAGAACTACCTATGCATATGTATATTACTATTTTATCTCTGAATTTACTCTATCTATGATCTATTGAATGCATTTAATTAGGAAAAGTACTTAATAGATTTGCGAAGACGTAAATCTAATTATTTATGTCATGTTATGCATGTTTAGCACAATCAGATAAGGACATAAGTTTGTATACTATCATTTACTATAAGTTCTTGGTTTCAAGGGTTAGGGTTCGCAAAGGTCAAGATAAAGCCCTAAGTTTTGCAGAAACACATCACATAGTTCTTTGGATGCAGAAACCTAGTTCTAGCATCCCCCAATATTGCCTTGGGTGTGGCTGCAGCCTGTGCTATGCGGGTTGTTGCCAAAAGGACTGCTAGTGTAGGATTTCATTGGTTAGCGCAACTAACTCTGAACTTGGTTCCAAGCCCCCTCAAGCCAACAAGGTTTCCTCTTGATCGGCAGTGGGTTTACAACTTTACATCATTGGTTCTTGATCAATCAAGTCCATGGGTATTCAATGTTAGCTCATATATTCACACTTATTAGACAATTCCAGGTACCTTGGGGTCCATTTTCATAATTGGTGGGTCCCCTCATGTCTGTTAATAGTATACCTCATTGATTGGTAATCATACAGTTTCTACCATGTTTGGCATTGGTTCATTTATCGCATTTCATATATTCATACCATTAGGGTTATGTTGATGACCGTGGGTTAGGGACATTTCACTCTTATATGACACCCTTTCTAGGCTGTGTTGGAGTTATGTATTCATTATGTATTTTAAGGACTACTCTAAGACACCTCATGTATGTTATGTGTCCAGTTGTTGATGTATATGATGATATAGATCCACACTATATTTGTTGGTGGATATGATCTTTTTGATTTGTCACATGGATCCACTATGTATTGTTCATGGTTATGTCCTATAATTTCATGTCATGGATCCACAGTGTATGTTTGGCTTCAATGTTCAATTTTCTCTTGATGATCGACCTTGGGTATGCATGCCTCAAGGATTTTATCAACAGAGTTCAGACTTTGGCACTTGAGATCCTATGATCTAGCTTCAATGTCTTGGATCCTCCCTCCCGTTTTGACTTGAGTTTTTTGTAACAAATTTGACCATCAGTTTCTCTTCTGAAATCATGAATTAAGGGGCATCTGTTATAATGTTATTTTCCTCTTCATTATAGTGAGAGAAATCCAAGTTCAATTTACCTTAGTGGTTATCTAGAATGCATACCCTTTCACATTTTTTTTTTACTTATATGATATTTATTCCATGTTAAAATAGTATAATTACATGATTCAATTATTTCTCATAATTAGTTTGTCACAGTTTTATAATTATGAGATATTATTTATTTCATAATCAAGATAATTGAGAAAAAGGTTTCTAGAGTTTTTCATTCCCAAGGAGATCAACTTGACCCACTTGTGTATGCATTATCTAAGGGTCGATTTACATTATTCTAGAATTTTCCTAACATCTCAAGCCCCTAGATGGCTAGATACATTCTCCCAAATGATAGAATGAAGTTATATAATCTCACCAAGATGAAAGCAGGTTAGAGAGAGTATCCATATTATAGCGTGAGAGATTTGTTGTATTAGGAGGAGGAGACCATGCTACAAGCTTGAGGAGAGGATCTCATTATTTTGAAGGTATACTTGTTGTATTATCTCATTTTATGATCAATGAAAGTAAATTTTGTCTTCCTGTAAACTTTAATTTCTAATCAATTGTTTATGTCTATGTTTTTTTTATTTATGTCGATGGTCCTCTATGGAAGGCCATTTGTGCCCTCTATTTGGTGGTTCTTGTGTACAGGCTCTAGATTTTTTGTTGAGGATTAACTCCTAGTTGGAGCAAGGAATCTCTACATTGAACCTAACACCCGTCATCGATATACAAGGATCACAGGTTTCTACTCAAACCCTAGTTAAGAAACTAAATGCATGAATGATTGGATTGGATCATATGGTTTGGGATTTATTTTCTTGATTGATTTGGTTAGATATTCCTTCATCTAGTAGTATTTTCATGGCCATAATACTGCAAAGTAATAGATCCAATTGTCATCTATCATTTTCCATAACATCTTCCCCAAAGTTAACAGAAATTAACCTTAGTATTCATCGTTGCACTCAACTTACCAAAAGTTTTTCTAGCAATACAAGCTTCATCAAAATCTAATAATTAGATCATAATATATGGCCTCTTCAAAATTTTCCAATAAAATCCTTTCCACATAGGTAGTTACAACCAAATGCCACCCATGTGATACCCATGTACCCTTGCCCCATCAAATCAACAAAAATCCTTAACACATATATATCTAATGGTGAAAATTTTGGACAAAATTATGAAAGTTGCACACCAAACTTCCCTAAACTCTTGAAACCTCGAGCTAGCCTAAAGCTGGGCCCACATCCATACTCAAATTAACTCTACACCCTTGCATACTTTGGGCCCTCGAACTCCTAGGCTAGTCCATGCCATGGCCCACATATGATCTCTAACTAACTATGAGTACTTTGTGCATGTTGAACCTCCAAACTTATAGATTCATGTCGCAGTGAATAGTTTAATAATGTGCGGGTCTTGCCCACCTTGTAATTTTAGAGATATTGGACTGGCCCCACTCCAAACATATATATGTCTAGGCCTAACCTATCCTGCCATGCCATATTCATATAAAATGCGACTATTATATATACGCACCTCTAACCCAACCTAGGTTTGGCTCCACTGTGCAATATCCCCTACAAGATATCTACCTTAACCATTAGAATTAATTTAGGGTTTTCTACAATCCTTCTAGGAATTTGAACAAGGTTCTCTAAGATCTTGGTTTTATCCCAACCGTGCTTAATTCAACAACTAGTTCCTCAAGATATGAAGACTCATTGAATTAATGTAACAAAAATGAATACACACATTCATCAAAACATAATCATGTCTTTCTCTTAGGAATTTATAGGACTAATATCATGGCATCAACACACCATGGGCTCAGCCTTAATGATACAACTATTTACTAATGTAGGAGCAAAACATGAGTTACCCTTACCATTTCATGAGTAAGGAAACTACCATCCTGCGAGCCCTGCAAGATTCATAACCATAAAGCATGCATACACAACACTTTAACTAACAACCTCTTACTCACATAGACTCTTCACTAAAACATAGTAAATAGACCATGGAATTCCAGTCACCCTAACAACACTCCAGCTAATTAACAAGCCATAGAAATCACCATGAGTATAGAAATTTTGTAGGGATCCCTAAGTGCTCATACCATGAGATTAACATGCATACATGTCATCAAGAAATAGAGAAGTATACATCTCTCATCATGAAAACCTAATTTACAATGAAATTAATCATTCCCATAGCTTTAACATGTACAAATACATAAGTAAAAAACTTAACTTATGAAGTAATCAATTGAAAATTGAGAATGGGACTTGAAATCTCCACCCAACATTACACTAATTGCACATAAATTATTTCTTGCATTTAACTACCCTTTATCCATATTCACAACCTAAGGATAAGTGATCAAGGGAATAAAAATTAATCTAGTAAAAAACTATGACGAAGAATTTAGAGACCACGCTATTTCCATTCACTTGAACCTTTGTTACCAAAAATAAGGCGATTATTCCCTCTCCACCCACTTGAACCTTTTCTATCAAGAATCTAGAGACCATTCCATCCTCACCCACTTGAAGCAGGGATTATTGACTCTAGTGTATCCACCCTTTACTAGGAATCTAGAGCACACTCCTATCCAATTGTGAAGCCCATATTCAACCAAGTAAACACATATATTATCCTCTAAAAACAAGAATTTGGTAGTACAAAGTCTCCACCCTTTATCGGGAATCTAGATCACTCTCCACCTTCACCTATTTTTCCTTGTCCACATTGCACCACATGCACCCACAACCCTGAATCAGGTATGTGATTCCTTCACATCATCCACGCTTTCCCTAGTGTGTAGTAGTTCACACTACCCAAATCTCCTTGGCCAAATCTCCCTTCTTAGTTTTATGAATGCCTCCACATATCCTGCCCCATATCATGTAACTATTCCTTACTAAGTTCAATCTTGCCTAGTCCATGAGACATGAAAAAGGAGCTATGGGATTGTCCTTGATTTAGGAATCCCCGTCCTCTTCCTCCTTTATATCAAGTCGGATATCAAGGCTCTATCAGAAGTACTCAATAAACTAGTCAGGGACTTAGTGGCCATTAATGCACAACCTTTCATCTCCCAATTCCCAAGAAATCTCCTCCTCAATAATTTAAATCCTTGTCCCCTCGCTTATCCAGTTCATTTTGTTTTCATTTCCGCATTAATTACAATATTTTTCCTTCATAAAATATTTACAAGAGGGTTAACAAAAGGGTTGTCACAACTGTCAAACTTTTTGTTTCTTTGGTATACAATTAATGTTCATCCATTAGTATTAGTTTTCTCTTTGAAGATTTCCACTAGTCTTCCTTATTTCTAATACTTAGGTATAAGGATATATCACACACTTTAAAGTAGGAAAACCATCCATTTACACATAATGTTATCAATCATAATAAAATATTGGAATTCCAAAGATTATTTGAAGGGAAAATGAGGAGAAACTCAATATGAATATCACACTCTCAATACTAACTCAATGTAGTGGTCTAAGGACATTGTCTAATGTACAAATTTATTTCAATATTGCACATTTGAACTATCAATAAAATAAGTTAAACACATCTATAGACATAATTTAACATTAAAGAGGGTATCCTAGTCATTAGAAAATTCTATGGATCAAATTGAGTTTAATATCTAAGAATTCGACCCTACTATGATGTTATTGTCACTAAGTGTAAGCCCACACCTATATATATGAGAAACAATAGCAATAATTCATCATGGGTTTTTAGTTTTATTTGAAAGGTCTATGATCAAATACAAAATAGAGAGAGTAAGCACCTTGAGTGACTCTAAAGCCATGCATAACCTCCATTTTAGTATAAAAATGTCTATATGCCTATAAAATTGTTAGAGATTGAGTATATGGTTCTATCTACCTGTGTTGTCTTATAAAAATCTTAGTAAATTTTCCTCAAGATGTTCACAATTACTTATTTATATTGTTTTTACTAGATGTTCAAAATTTTCATCTTCATTATCTTTAGATCTCTCAATGCAAAATATTGGTAATCCTAACCTACTTGTCAATGCCTAAGTAACAACTATATGTAAGAAATTACATTATAATTCCCTCTTGTCTACTAATTGTGAATAAATCATTATAAAAAAATATATTAGTTAAATTGATAGTTGGTCAATGGCTTGATCATTTCCCATAAAGAGGCATTCCTATCCTCCTAGTTTAATCTCAAAATCCACACAATGTAATTATGCTACCTAGAGAAGGATTTATATAATGGATGATGTTGATGAAAATCTTACTTTCTCTAGCAATATTTTTGTCATAAAATATTATTTATTTGATTCCCCTAAGATGGGGAATCAATTAATCAAAATAAGTCGCTATAAAATGGAATGTTAAAGTAGGCCAGTCAACAAATCCAAAGACTATGGTGTCTCCTAGAAATATTGAACATCGTACTTAATTGTTATCACCTAAAACGTGATTACCTAGCCACATTTTACTATGTTAATAAAAATACAACATGTAGTATGGGTTTTACACATTAAAACCTAATTTCACCATAGGAAATAATCTAGTGAGCCAATATTTATAAATTATTTCCATTTTCCTAATTTACTCACATGAAAATAACCCATATTTTTAATTTTATTTTTCTCTCAAATATTCTTCAGGAATGTAATGAAGACTTCTAGAATGTAATGGAAACATGTCCTCGATTGTAATGAAGGATTCTCCTAGAATATGATAGACAATTATTATATAAATAATATTGATTTCATTCATTATCGAGCATTAAGAAACTAAGAGTTGATCTCATAAGTGAAGGCA
This sequence comes from Pinus taeda, assembly GCA_000404065.3. NCBI lineage: Eukaryota > Viridiplantae > Streptophyta > Pinopsida > Pinales > Pinaceae > Pinus > Pinus taeda. Next base: position 85,378 of record APFE030238005.1, read on the forward strand.
CTTGTAATTATCAATGCTAGTAATAAAAGAACTGTTGATATTTTCCCCATGGTTTTCCCATGTAATGTTGGATTATCCACTTAACTTTTTGGTGTTGTGGTTCTCAGTCATTGTTTATTTTATTTTTCTTATCAAAAATATTATATTTTCTACTACCGTTTCTTAACGATTGGTATCAAAGTCGGTTTTTGTTGCTACGTCTATTGAGCAATATGGAGACTATAATGGGTGATATGGAGAAGCCTACGGGGCTAACTTCACCCTGTGGAAGTCTGAAATGGATGATATATTGATATTGAATGATAAATTTTTTTTATTAAAGGAATAGCAAATAAAGCCTAAAAAATGGAAATGAAGATTGGAAGAAGCTAGATAAGATATCCATTGCACAATTTGACAATTCTTGGAAAAGAATGTGTACTTCAATTTGGCTGAGCATGAGATAGTAGAAGTTTTATGGAAAAAGTTGCATATCCTGTATGAGAATAACATGGTAGAAAACAAAGTGTTATTGGTGAAGAAACTATATAATCAAAAGACGAAAGAGGTACTTCCATTGCATAGTACTTAAATTAATTTTATGTAATGTCAGTCAGCTTGCATCTATCAAAATCACTCTAGATGATGAGATTAGAGCCATCCTAGTCATGTGCTCCATGCTAGATTGTTGGGAGAATTTTATAGTAGCTATATTTAGTGCCTATAGAGACCCTAAATTTTGACAATATTAGCATCATTTTAATTAATGAGTTCTGATGTAATTCAATTTTGGAAAATCATATAGGAGAATCTCTACCGTTATCTGATTATGGAACGAAAATTGAACGTGATGGACAAGGGTGTTGAAAATATAGATGTAGATCAAAGCCAAGGAATGGAAGAATAATTTTCCATCATTGTGGGAAATGTGGTCACATCAAAAAGAATTGTTGGATGTTGAAAAAAGAGAAAAGGGAGAAAAACGAGCAAAAGATGACCAATAACAACAATGAAGAAACCATTATTAATGCATCAGAAGGTGAGGTATTAATCATCGTTTCTTGTGAAGATGCATGCATTTATGCTTATAATCATGATACTGATTGGATTTTATATTTCAGATCTTCCTATCATGCTACTCTAAAAAGAGAAAATTTTATTTCTTATAAATTTAGTAAGTTGCGTGAGGTTAGATTGGGAAATAAAAGTCTTTGTGATATTAAAGGAGTAGGATATGTTATATTAAAGATAAAATATGGTTCTAGTTTATTGCTAAAATAGGTTAGGCATGTTCCATAGCTTGGAATGAATTTGATTTCCATTAGGAAGCTAGATGGTGAAGGATATCATGCAGTGTTTAGCATAGGAACATGGAAAGTTATTAAAGGAGAATTTATCATGGCTAAAGGAATCAAGGTAGGAATTTTGCACCTATTAAGGGAAAACACAAAAATATTTAATGTGGTTATTGTTTCAAAAGAAGGAAACTCATTTTATTTATGGAAAAAGTGATTGGGTATGTTGGCAGAAAAGTATTGGCATTGATGTCAATAGGATGTGTGAGCTTTTGAATGATGATTTGATGATCAAAAGTGTTGTAAAGGTTCGCAAGGTGTTTACAAGTGCTTGAGGTTGTGGTGATGAAGGTGGAAGCAGATATGGGCAGAGAGGATTTAGTTTTCTTTATGAACAGAGACTATTGCAGGAAGCCCATCGTCACAGAGTAGTAGTGCACATCACCATGGTCTTGCTACACCCTGTTAGTGGAACTTGTTGTAGGATTCCCATCCTGTGCTTGTGGCACTCTCCTATAGGTGTAGAACAAAAATGGAATGACCTTTTAATATGCTTTTACCCATAATTTTGAAGGATAAAGCTAAGATTGAATTAGTCTCTAGGATGATGTGTGAATGAAATTAACCATTGAACATTGTGTTAGTGGCATTGATATAGTCTTCCAAGATGAATGAGCTTAATGTTTGATCTAGCCCTCCATGGTGATGGAAATGAATGCAATTTTGTTGTAACATTTGTCAAATACTTCTATTGCAGATCGACTTTGAAGTTAGATAAGATGAAAAAGTATAGTGATGGAGTGATATGTGGTGTGATTGTGTATTAGTATGTTGGGTAGAAGTGAGTTCTAATGAAGAAAAAAAAGACAATTTTTATGGTACCCTAGTATACACCTAGTGTTATTTGATGATCAAATGGGAAATAAATGGAAAAAGTCTTTTACATTGGAGCGTAAAGGAAGGGTTGATCGAGTATGATAATACACATGGTCAGAACATCATCGAAATAATTCTTTGCATTATGATAGCTAGGAAGAAAGCGATGAATTATTGTTAGCATAGATTGTTAAAGAGGAGTAGCATAGATCAATGGTGTGGTAGAGAATGGAAAGAGGATTTTTGTGCTAACATCATTTTCGTGGATATCATTGTTGTTGCAAGGGTGATGCATGAAGATATAACATTATGTATTTTATATTATTGTATGATGATTTTACAACACTATTTTAAATTCCATGTGATGTATTGTTGATATGCCTTGTATTTTGTATGAATGATGTATCAAGGGTAGAATATTTTTTTAGAGTTTGTTGTTGAGTTTGAAGAGGAAAGATGAGTGTTATGGATGAGTGTGAAGCAATGTATTTTTGTAATTTCCATATGATGCATAACTTTGTATTATCATATTTCTCATGTAACGTTGATGTTTGTATCTTGGATGGTGAGTCTACATATTGCAGAGAATTGAGTGAGGTGTTACTACTATGTCAGTATAAGTGAGTTTGTTGGTTGTTGATTGGAATTTTTTTAATGAGATGAGCTAGGGTTTGATGTTGTTGTTTGTATAAGCAGAGAGTGTTGTGTGCCAAATATATTTGTTTTATTTAGTTGATATGAGAAGTTTATAAGTGGGTTTAGCCTAAAAATAACATGAAACAAGACTCAGATTTGAAAATGAATGAAATGTGGTCCATAATAGCTTGAACGTTGGGGCCTTCAGTGGGAAACTGGTGGCTTGCAAGCAAGTAGCGGCTTGTTGATTCAAGTAGTGGTGGATTTATATGGGTTTTCGCATGAAAAATTTGGAAGTGGTGGCTTCCCCTAGGTGGTGGCCCGGGAAACTATTGGAGTTAGGGACCTCTAGAAGATAGTGGCCTACGACAGGTAGTGCCTTGCATAGTTTAGGGAGTGGTGGTGTCGAGTAGGTTGTGCCTTTCATAGTTGACGAAGTGGTGGATTTAATTAAGTAGTGGCATGGAGTGAGTGGTTTTGTGTTTGCATCAAGTGTGAGGACTTGTACACTAGTGGTGGTAAGTGATATGATGATGTAAATAGAAGATTTTAATAATTTAAGAAGAATAACAAATAAAAGAAGATAGTGAATTTTCTCCCAAAAGGAATTCCGCCTTACATCTGGTGTTCTTTATGTGTTTGATGATGTCTTATGTGATTTGAAGCTTAATGTGTTACTAGCATGGTCAAGGAATTATATGTTTCTAATGTGATGCACTCATATTGCATTATATTATGTTGCTAATATTTGTAAGATTTTGTTAATTGTAAATAAAGGTAAAAGGTGCCAAAACTTAATCCATCGGTACAACATTGATTCACCCCCCTCCTCCCCCATGCTTAGTATTGTCAAGATCCCAACAATTGGTATTAGAGTGAGGACCTTTCGAGTGCAACTTGACTGTTGGAAAGTAGATCTCAGAAAATTTTTTATTTTTCATTTTTTAGATGGATCATTAAGGAGTGGCTCTGCCCAATACCTGCAAACTACTAGGTATGGGAGGAAATTGTTAAATTAAATTTTACTTATGGATTTGACATTTGGAATCTTATATGTGAAGAAGATGGAAAATATCGCCCTTCAACTAAAGTGATGTTGTTGAATTCTAAAGAAAAGTGAATTATATATGACAGCCTCCATATTGCAGATCCAGAGAAGATAATGGATTTGATATCTACCGAAGACATATGGTATATATCTCATATCGTGTTCGGAGGAGAAAATAGTGGTAGCAATGGAAAATAGGAGAAGAAGAGAAGAAATATGAAAAAGAATGGATCTTTTTGAAGGCTCGAAAATCTTTGCCTACAACATTATAAGGGAGACCACCCAGTCGACAACTCAGAGCAGCTACTTTTCCATTGAAATTGTGGTTCCGACTAGTTAAATTAGGTCCAATTACCTTCTCTGTATCTCCACTGAATTAAAATATGACTTTCACCTACCAATAGAAAAGAAACATCAGATCATCCCTCTTATTGATCAGGAAATACAGTGATCCTTAATCTTATCAGGGGCTTAGCCAAGACACAACTAAAGTTTGCCTCTTTGGAAAGAGGACTTTTAGAATGCATAAAATAGAATTAAATGTAAATTATAATCTAAGATGCATGTCACTCTAGACCTTTCTCGATTGAAGGAAGGATTAGTCCTTCTCTCAATCAAGAGAAATCTAAAAGGATGGGAAAAGAAGGGTGTAGGAATTGAAATAAAATAAAGGAACTAGACCAGGGAAATAGTTCACAAGAAATAATCCTTGTGAAAGAAATTATGAACAACTAAATGCCTAATAAGTATTAACTAGACACTTAACTGTAAATAACAACAATGCCTAATACATCATATGCAGAAGGACCAAAATATTCATGCCACAATAGTGAAATATTTCAAATACATGACATGTATGAAGCATGACATCTATAAGATTAACTGTTAGATAACTAGCAACTCAAGGAGAAAAGGGTTTGTCCTTAAACAAGTTCCAATTTCAAATCTCATTTCTGATTATCCCTGCAAGGTATCTTGACCAGATTCTAAATGAGCATTTCAATAAATAATCAACAATAGTCTTGAAAAGCCACATACATACTCAACCACCAGAACTGATATTTGAAAAATTGAAGCATTTACTTCCAATAAAAAAGCAAGAAATAGTGTTATGCAACCAATTACAGAAATAAGTATTATTATAAAGATGAGTCAAGTTACAGAAAGTAATAGAGAGTTATAGTAGTGAAAGTTGTGTACTACCTTTATACTCAATTCCCTACTTGCAAAGGTGGATTGTCTCTCACTATAATAGTGTAAATGAATCACAAGCTCCCTCCTTACAAAATAGCATGTAAGCTCAAGCAATAGTCTACCTCTTTTTTTTTTCATATTTGAATCCCTCCCTATTCCTATTCTAACTGTGCCTATCAATGCCTATCATGGAATTATAATCATGAAATTTTTTCCCTCCTTCCTGGTTCAATCTGCGAAGAGATTATTTTTACAAAGCTTGAGGTGAAATCGTGAAATAAACAACAGATCCACATATCTTTCCACAACCGAGATAATAAAAGAAATTAAATCAGGGGGTTTTGGGGAAGTTATATCACAGATGAAATGTTAATCGCCTCTATTTGATAAAGTTCCCATTTCAGCTTGTTGTTGAGTTTGATTTATTTTTTGTTGATAACCACTAGGCAGATTTCCAAATAGGATCGTGCCATTCACAGTATTAGTCCTTTTTTAATCTTATTTTTTAATCTCCTCTATTTATTTTGCTTTGGATCTCAACACATGGTTGAGTGGTTGTTGATCAAATTATCTATTCGAATATACCCAAGCATTTTCCTATAACAGAGAAATCATAATTAGCCATGACAAAAAATTCAATACACATAAGACTTTTAATTATGACCCAAGACCTTTTAATTTTAATGAAGTGGCTAAAATAGTGACCAGAGGATGTTACATGTGGAAAAAGTTGAATGGTATTAGAGATTTAATATCGGCAATGTTAAAGTTTCTACCTTTTAAGAGTCGTGATATAGGTGGATGTGATATTGTATTAACTCTCATTAAACCCAAAACTAATATATATCACATATTTTCTATTAATAAGATAGCGGCCCCTGGAGGTGACAAGTGGAAAGAGCCAAGTGGTATCAACGATAAGCTCATCACAACTTTCAAAAGGAGACAACACAAAGTATTAGTGATATTGGGTAGCTCTGATATGAAGCAGATGAGAAATCACATTCAACTCATTTTTAAAAATATATCGGATCCATAATATCGAAGGTTTGAAATGGTCATAACATAACCAAATTTTTGATATTACGGACGTGATTTTGTATTAAATAACCATAATAAAACCAATCAGGTCTACAATATCAGATATTTTTAGACGTGTGGCATTACCAGAGTTCTAATGAGTGAATGTGATTTTGTACTAAATCAAATCTATAATTATATTGGATCTGGATACCAAAGATTGGCGCATATCGGAGATCATAGGTTATGGACAATTCAAAGTTAGAAGTCAGAGGAAATGATTATTGGAGGTTGGAAGGACTAGCATGTTGGAATACTGGTGAGATTGGCATATCAGAGGTTGTAGCAGGAAGCAAATCGCAATATCAGAAATAAGATCATATATGAGTATCGAAAAGAAAGGGATGTCAAAGTTGTTTTAAAAGAGTTATGAAATGAAACATCCAATATGGCCAACCTTTGTAATAGAGTGGGGGCAGAAAATATAAAGGGAGGAGGGATATCAAAAATATTTTCAGTTTTGAATAAATGTCAAGGTGGGTCCTCCTTTTGGACATATATTAATTTTTTTACTTGGAAAGGAACTACATCCACTTGGTATGATTCAGGACTTTGGATATCGGGGATTCTAAAGAATTTCTCTGATTTCCAAAATCGAGAAAATCTTATATAACTCTATTATAAAAAGGTTTCTCTGATGGTTGATAATAAAGGGCCATGGCCACCTAGTTAAGGTTTTAACTTATAGACACTTTGTAATATAATATATTGGTCTCGGGGGTTATGAAATGCATGATACAAAAATAAATAAATAAAATATTTACAAATATAAAATTTTACAAAATTATAATTATTTACAAATAAACTAATTTATAAAATAAAAGGTAAGATACATTATATAAGGCCAAACGATGAAAAAAATTGAATCTTCAATTAAGCGCCATTTACAAACCAAATGTCCAAATGACATCAAGCAAATTATGATAGGAAGATAAGAACAAAACTAATCCAAACTCTCAAAATTGAATAGTAATGTGATCAACATTCATTCAAAGGATCCCCATAATGATAATTAAGTGAATAATGGGGGGGTTGTGTTATTACCACAAAAATGGTGACACACTAGGAAGAACCAGATATCTCTAGTTTATTATTAATGAAATCCTAAAAGGAAAGTAGTAAGACTGAATAAAATCAAAAGGCTAAGATTTAGACTCTATGAAGTCCCTAAAAAAGTCAAAACAACATTTAATCTTTACAACAACCATTAATTAATGACATCATAAACTAAAGGTCAAAACTTTAACATTGTGTTTAGTAAGAAAGATGAACTCTCATTGTCATAGGTAGAGCCACTACTGCCAGCAGGCATCCATAGCCTCAACAGGGTTACCTCTTAGCCCAAAGGACATGTTAGTATCCCATCTATTTTTAAATATTTCAGAGGAGACATAATTCACTAGTAACTCTAAAATCCATTATCCTCACTTGGGGATGAGGTAATGATATTGCCATTCACAAGCATTGATATTCGTGAACAAGCCATCTCATGATGAGACCTCTTGTCTTACATCGAAGTGTTGTGAGCCATTATCCTGGATTGGTGTGTTGGAAATAGCACTGAGAGGGGGGGTGAATTAGTATTAGTCAACTCAATCACTTTTTCTTTTCTTACTCTAATTTATATACGCTACTTCAGTGAAGGGAACTAGCATGTGCATGCAACTGATATTAAGGCAACCAGCAAAAATTTAGTGAGCTTACGATTCAGTTAATTCACCATATGTTGATCTTTAATCAATGCATCAGTACTTTATTAAAAATTAAACAGTAATGATATGTAGTAATAACAGAATAAACCATCACACATAAGCAACACACAACAACACCAAGATTTAAGGTGGAAACCCAATGTGGGTGAAAACCACCTGCTGTTGTCGTCTCTGTCTTCTTTTAATAATAATAAAATATGTTTACAATATTTTACTAGTGCAGACTCATACCAGTACGCACAAACCCACCTACAGAATGCTACAACCTTCTCTCGTTCTCTAGCTTCTTTTGGAAGGGAGCTACAAACCCCTAGTTCTTGTACTAGATGATATGTTTACTAGTACGTAGGCTCTGACCTACAGAAGGCTACAACCTTCACTCATTCTCCAGCTGCTACTGGAAGGGAGCTCCAACCCCTTGATCAAATCACCAGCCACTATTGGTAGGAAGCTTCAACTTCTTCACTGAAGGCTCCAACCCTCAGTATCCTCTAGGGACCATGTTTCATAAATTTTCACACTAGATACTCCTTGTACACAACACTACAATATGAAGGACATGTTTCATCAAATTTTCACACTGGACCCATTAGTAACATTGAAGCTCAAAATCAATCACCACTACAATCTAACCATTAAATACATCTGCATCAACCAATCACCGAACCTCTGACACCACTGAATCAACCATTCATTTAAACTTAATAAAATTCAACCAATCAACTGGAACAAACAGATCACTGTAACCGGTACCTAGATCTGATCCCAAAACACTGCATTAACAACTAGAACAAACTGTAACCTCAGAAAGCATTTGTCAGAATGTGTACGCTCCTTCAATGAATCAAACCTGCATGTATACACTACTTATGTTTGCCCAACCTGCATACAGTTCTAAAGATACTAAATCATTAAACCTCTGAACCACAAATTGTACCAATCAATGACATTTTGAAGATCTACTATCATATTACAGAGTTCTAAATAGACAGCAACAAGTATCACCCTTCTTTCTAAATCAATCAATCAATTAGACTCAATTTCTTTATTCATTCCGTTCTATTTTCAGATCTAAGAAGACATCATTGACAAACAACAGTAAAATAGAAATACTGATCTGATAGATCAGTCATCCATGAACATAAAGCTTTTCTTTCACATACCCTACTTGGACAAGCCAACCCAGTGTGTATACGCAACTTCATCAAAGCTAACCAGTGTATAGATCTGCAAATACTTACTTATGACTTCGCTGCAATTCTAGACTTCAGACATACCTAGATCATCACTTATAAAGGATAAAACATGCGCTAGCAATCAGATATAGTCTATCCATTATCAAATCTCATAATGATAAGTCATTATGATCCTGATCCATCATTAGATCTCATCCATCATCAACCACTTAGGTTCCTACTCAGTTTAGATCAAGCAAAGCACCAGAAACCCATAAAATGCATATTTTCTTTTGATCTAACACTTCATAAGATATTGATTACTTGTGCACTTAGCCCTTTGATCTTCTCCTCCTTATATACTTAGATCCTTTGCCAATACCTCCAACCAAAACCACTTAGGACCAATACCTTGGACCAAATACCTAGGGTCAATACCACAGACAAAATACCTCGGACTAAATACCTAGGGCCAATACCTCGGACCAAAACCTTGGTTTTCAAACATGTATGCACTTTGCATCCTGTGGGAGTGCGTGTATACGTATACGCTCTTTTTGTTCTATGGACTAGCATGTATACACTGTTTTGACTAAGTATACATGCATATACTTCTTAAATTGCATTTCATCAACCTTTACCTTCACCTTCTTTATTCTGATCAGTAGACCTTAGTTCGATCTTCTTGTTCTTTTGTACCAATGCCCTATTACCTCTAAATAGACCTGTTATACTGTAATTTGCCATATTACTTATGAAATGGTTCCTTTGAAATGACCTGCATTTTGTCACATATGTAATCACAACTGCCATGCATTCTGTCACATATGTAAACACAACTGCCATGCATTCTGTCACATCTTATATCTCTCTTTTAGATTCATCTAGTTACCATATACAAGTGAGTTGTTCTACTACAAGTGGGCTACCATCAAGTACAACACATGCATCATAATGCCAACAATCTCCCCCTTTGGACTTGATGGCAACCATGATGGTGCTGATTAATGCAAGTTTTAGAAACTGTTAGAGATAACAACCAACACCAAAATACTCTCCGCCTTTGACATCAAGGGCAAAGGGAAGACCAAGATATTCTCCCCCTTTGATATCAAGGGAAAAGGGATGACCAAAGTGAAGGCTTTCATATCTGAACAACTGGACATGAACATTTATCATGCTCCCCCTAAGTACATGCTGGATTCTCTTATTAAACTCCCCCTTTGCACATGCTGAGATGCACTATACCATCCATGCTCCCCTTGAGCATATTTAGAGTCTGCAAAAATATTTTTCAAAAATAACATGATTCTATAACTCAACTATGTGAGTATGACCTTCCTATCACCAATGACTCATACATACATCAATCTCCCAACCAAGTGGGAATATACCAATTGTCTATACATGACTAAAATATAGTAATTTTTACATCATCCTTCCCATGCATAGTGGGGGTACAAATTACATCATATGACCAAAAAGGACCCATTAAAGGACTATGACCAACAAAGACATATTATTACATCATGGACCTTTACATGACCTTTACATCAAATGATATATATGACATTTTTAACAAAGACCAAAGATATAAACAAGACCATGATAGTCATCAACAACTATCATACACCTTATATGATCTGCATCATAAGCATCTGACATCAACATCCAAACCAATAACTTGTATATGTCCATCATTAGTTCTCAAGATATGTCAATGTAAATATCATTATCCTATGACAAAGTATGTTGCATATAGATATCAACTCATCCTCTTGATATCATCAAGATCAACTTGCTTCGTTTCCTTAGAAGAAAGAGCCTTATCATAACCTTCCATGTCCAAACAGTAACACAAAATCATTCACGTCATATGTGTGTGAAAGCACCATAGTCATCATCTATCATCATTAAGAATTGTATGATCTTTCTACAAGAACCCTCAATATATCAACCATGTATCATCACTAGGGAACATCCAACATCTGATAAGCATCAACCATGATAATCAACATATGTGAATATCAAACCTATGATCATAAAGTAAGACATCATCATCATTATGTGACTAAGTAAGCCATGTCTCCGAATATCCATGTCTTCAAATGGCTATGCCTGCAATAACACCATTCTCTTGGCCAACCAACAATATTTATCAATATACAACTTAAGTAATCATCCATGTTTACAACATACTATATATCCATCAAAGAGATAGCAATATGTATCTAGCAAACCATGAGATCATAGTCATTTTTCAATCTTTCTTGATACCTTCAATAACGACAATCCTCAACCATGTGAGAGCAAATAACTATAGGAATCCTACATCATAAATGCGCCATATGAACTTTATGCATCTTTGGAGGCATGATGACAGCAGCATGAAAGAAATGAGTGGCTCATCATCAATCAATGAAGTTGTGTACTCAAGCTTTGTACTTCTCCTTGTCCTTATGAGTATCACCATGTAAGAAACATATATGTACTGTGTGCATCATCAAAAATTCATCCACAATCATCCCTAAATCTGATCTGAATGACAACTATGTAACCCCAAGCAATACATGTATCATCTGAGACTTCATCATAGAAAATTCATAACCCCAACATAGCATGATGTATCATTTAAACACTTTATCCACATAATTATCATCACCATCGATAAGAATCATTAGGTACCAAATACCTCTAAACATAATGCCAACAATGCATTATTAGAAGCATATCATATTCTCCCCTTGAACATGTGCCACCTATTCACTGTCAGATCTGATCATTGCATATATCAGTAAGAAATATCAAGGGATCGTCATCAATCAGATATACATCAAGTCATAAACAACTTATGAGGGTCAAAATTACTTCTACATATCATCAATAGACTGTAATCATCATCAATGAAAACAAAAAATATAATTGATAATTGACTGAACCATATTAGACCCCTTTTCTTGAGTTTTTCCCACTGCTTCTTCATCAAACCAACATATACGCAATTGTGCAACTTCTAACTAGCATATTTACACGACTTGTCTTTATTATAACTACATATGAGAATCAGAGTACTGAAATTTCATACTTTTAGTTCTTCCTGAGTCTTTTCTCTCTATATGCTGAGCTATGCCACATATTTCTGATTGTACTTCCTTCTTCTTCCATACGTTGGAGTGTGATGATGTTTTCTCCTTTTGGTATGTTGGTCGAAATTTGCTCCTGCATTCTTTTGCTATATCCCCAAACTTGTTACAAGCATAACATCTTATATGTTTCATATTCCCTCTATAGCAGTTAATGACTTTGTGACCAAACATATTGCAAGAAAGAAAATATCCCTTGAAGTACCTAGAAGATGATGATCTTTCTATGCAATGTTATTAGCTTGAACCTTTCTACTTCTGCATCTAGCTGCAACATGTCCAAAATTATGACATATAAAATAATCAACATTATTCATTAGAGGAAAGAACCGATTATCACTTCCATAGTTAGGAGTAAATGATTTTCTTTGAAGAATTTCTTTCCTTGGTTGTTGATGGGGTTGACCTCTTATCTCCTTGTTGAGTGTTTCAGATTTTGCACTAGAGTTCCTTGCTTCAGTTTGTGATCTAGATTCACCTTTAACAATTTCATGAAAACCAAGATCAGATTTGATGGCAAGGGACATTTGACGACTAAGAATATCATCCAAAATCTTAGTACTATCTTGAAATCGTAAAAGTTTGACCTTTTCTTCTAATTTACCTTTTAGGATATTTACTTCAACCTGATATTGCTCTTCCTTTTCAAGATACTGCTTCTTCAAGATTTCTTCAACTTTTCTTCCTTCTTCCACTTGTTGCCTTAATTCGAGAAATTCATTTTCTTGTTCTTCAAATGCTTGGAGTAGTTCTTCATTCTGCTTATTTGAGTTTTTGAGATCTTCTTTTAGAGAAATGACTGTAGCTTCAAGACCTTCATAGTAGTTGGTTCTTTCTATAAGTTCCTTGGTTGTTGTGTCTTTTCCATTCACTTCATTTCTCAATGATGTCACTTCATCCTGTAGCCTTTGACTTTGATCTTCCTTTACCTCCTATTGTTTCCTTACTTTGCTTCCTTCCTCTAACTGAGCCTTTAACCTTCTTATATCTTATTTGTAGGTACACTCCCTTTCGTCCAATAGATCTTGTTGATCTCTAGTTGAGTCTGTGAGCTTTTTAAATTCTGCCTCTATTTGATTTATTTCTCTTTCACCCATAAAAGAAAATCCAGTTGTTTCGTTGTCACTTTCATTATCTTCAAATGAACAGAGAAACATATCACCATAGGAAAACCAATTCATACCTGATAGTTCTTTTGTTTGTTCATCTTCATTCTCAGGTGATTCTAAATCTGAAGAGTTGCTTCTACATAAAGGCCAATCATTTCTCTCACTGTCACAGTTCCTTTGAGATGCCTTCTTCTTTTGAGGTGCTTTCTTATTTAGATTCTTTCCCATTGTTACTATGGATCTCCTTCAAGTGATCAAGCTTTTGCCAAAGGACCTGCTCTGATATTAATTGTTGGAAATAATACTAAGAGGGGGGGGGTGAATCAGTATTAATCAACTCAATCACTTTTTCTTTTCTTACTTTGATTTATATACGCTACTCCAATGAAGGAAACTAGTGTGTGCACGCAACAGTTATTAAGGAAACCATCATATATCCAATGAGCTTATGATTCAGTTAATTCACCATATGTTGAGCTTTAATCAGTGCATTAGTAACTTATTAAACATTAAATAGTTACTAACAATGTGCAGTAATAAAAGAATAAACCATCACACATAAGCAACACACATGAACACCAAGATTTAAGGTGGAAACCCAATGTGGGTGAAAATCACCTGCTGTTGTCATCTCTATCTTCTTTTAGTAATCAAAAAATTTGTTTATAATCTTGTACTAGTATGTATGCACCCACCTGCAGAAGGCTATAACCTTCTCTCGTTCTCCAGCTTCTTCTGGAAGAGAGCTACAACACCCTAGTTCTTGTACTAGCCGATATGTTTACTAGTACGTAGGCTCTGACCTACAGAAGGCTACAACCTTCACTCATTCTTCAACTGCTACTAGAAGGGAGCTCCAACCCCATGATCAAATCACGAACCACTACTGGCAGGAAGCTTCGACTTCCTCACTGGAGGCTCCAACCCTCAGTATCCTCCAGGGACCACGTTCCATAAATTTTCACTCTGGATACTCCTGGTACACGACACTACAATAAGAAGGCCATGTTTCATCAAATTTTCACACTGGACCCATTAGTAACATTGAAGTTCAAAATCAATCACCACTGTAATCCAACCATTAAATACATCTGCATCAACCAATCATTAAACCTCTAACACAACTGAATCAACCATTCATTCAAACTTAATCAAATTCAACCAATCGATTGGAACATATAGATCACTATAAACAATACACAGATATGAACCCAGAGCACTGCATCAACAACCAGAACTAACTGTAACCTCAAAAAGCATGTGTCAGAATGTGTACGCTCCTTCAATGAAGCAAACTTGCATGTATATGCTACTTCCGTTTACCCAACCTGCGTACAATTATAAAGATATTGAATCATAAAACCTCTGAACCACAAACTGTACCAATCAGTGAAATTCTAAAGATCTACCATCATATTACAGAGTTCTAAATAGATAGCAACAAGGATCACCCTTCATTCTCAATCAATCAATCAATCAGACCAATTTCCTTATTCATTCAATTCTACTTTCAGATCTAAGAAGACATCATTGACAAACAATAATAAAGCAACAATACTAATCTGATAGATCAATCATCCCTAAACATCAAGCCTTTCTTTTGCATATGCTACTTGGAAGAGACGAACCAGCGTGTATACGCAACTTCATCAAAGCAAACCAGTGTATAGATCTGCAAATACCTACTTATGACTTCGCTACAATTCCAGACTTCAGACATACCCAGATCATCACTTATAAAGGATAAAACATGCGTTAGCAATCAGATCTAGTCTATCCATTATCAAATCTCATAATTTTAAGTCATTATGATCCTAATCCATCATTAGATCTCATATATCATCAACCACTCAAGTGCCTACTTGGTTCAAATCAAGAAAAGCATCAGAAACCCATAACATGCATATTTGCTTTTGATTTAACACTTCATAAGATATTGATTACTTGTGCACTTATCCCTTTCATCTTCTCCTCCTTATATACTTAGATCTTTTGCCAATACCTCAGACCAAAACCACCTAAGACCAATACCTTGGACAAAATACGTAGGTTCAATAGCACGGACCAGATACCTAGGACTAAATACCTACGGTCAATGCCTCGGACCAAAACCTTGGTTTTCCAACATGTATGGGCTTTTCCTCCTATGGGAGTGTGTGTATAGGTATACATTGTTTTTGTTTTCTGGACCAACGTGTATACGCTATTTTGACTAAGTGGACCTGCATATACTTCTTAAACTGCTTTTCATCAACCTTTTCCTTCACCTTCTTTATTCAGATCAGTAGACCTTAGTTCCATCTTCCTATTATTATGTACCAATGCCCTTGTTACCTCTGAATAGACCTATTATACTATAATTTTCCATATTACTTTTGAAATGAACATTTGTAAACACAACTTCCATGCACTCTGTCACATGTGATATCTCTCCTGTAGATTCATCTAGTTACATAGATTCATGTAGTTACCCTATACAAGTGAGTTGTTCTACTACAAGTTGGTTGCCATCAAGTACAACACATGCATCATAATGCCAACATGGTGACCATATAACATAATTCCATAACCATCAAGACCCATGTTCAAGTTAATCTGGCTCTTTACAAAGATAACCTATCTTTAAGGTATTTTACAATTTTCATTCACAGTCTGATAATTTGTGTTAGCAAATGGGGATAAAAATCTTCTCCTTAAGAGATTGGGATGACATGGGAGAGTTTAAAAATATTAAACTTTTATATGTTTCTTCGTGTTGATTTAGTAAGAATTGTTTATAAGATAAGTTGTCGCAAAAATAGAATTATCTTATATCATAAAATAATATTATGAAAATGATAAGGAAACGAAATAAGAGTTTCAAATCTAAATTTGAAAGATAGCAATTTGATGATTATTTTGATATCCTTCCTTTTACCAATGAACTTCATTGAAAAAGAGTAGAAATTTCCCATGTATCAAACCAAAGATGGATGTAAAAAGAACCCTTCAACTAAAATATTTGGTAATATTACCAAGGGAATTTTCAAAAGGGGGAACAAAATGAAATGTCATGAAATAAAATCTGAAAATAGGGGCAAAGAGAAACCCAATCAAATGAAAAATAAAAGCAAACTACTACAACAAAAATCATGAAATAGAAACAACTTAAACAAGATAAAAGTAATATCTTGGCATAAGGCATTAATATCTTCTTATGTATTTGTCAAGTAAAATATTGTCTTGTTAAAATGAGTTTCTCTTTCATGAGTTTATTAAAAACTAACTAATGAAGAGTTGTGATTAACAATTTCATTTGAAAGCTTAACAAATATTTTTTTCCTTACTCAAATATTGCTTTAAAACATATCACGAAAATGATAAGAAAAATTTCAAGTTAAGAAAATCTGCCTAAGGTTTGAAAACTGATCCATTTATCATTTATGTTTATCGCAATTGTCTTATTCACAAAAGATGGATTAAACTGAAACCTGCAAAAAGACAACAAAATATAAAACGGAAAAACTGAAGAAGAAAACAACAAATTAAAATAAAAACACACACACAGATGATAATAAAATTGCAAATGCATACTTGGAAGAATTTAATAATCATTTTACCTCAATGGATCTTCATATTCTTCCATGTATTTCTTTAGAATGCTTAAAATCATATTTTATTTAATCAACAAAAAAAAATCTAATCTATTCGTAATCCTAATCTAAAAAGCATATTATGACTAGGTAAAATCAAACTTCCAATGTAACAAGGCAAGTGCTTTGTTTACTACAAGTACACACTAGTCAAATATTAGTAACAAAAGTACAATTGAAACAACAAAAGTAAATTTGAATTGATTGTATACTTCTAAAACTAGACTATGTACAAAGAACAACTTATTTACAAATAACTTATTTGAAAACCATCTCTCTTGGAAATTTGTCTCCAAAGAAATATCTATTAGATCATAAAAGTATGGATGTATATTTGTAAGAGATTCAAAATTAACCAATAGAGAAGGTAGCAAGGCAGATTGTGAGGGAACACTCTCAAGATTTAAATTTTGTTGATAATGAGATAATTGAAATGAAATGAACATCAAATTAATTTGAAAAAGAAAAGTCTTTTGATATTTAGGATTAAAATTTCAAATAACATATTCATTGTCTTTAGTTAATGCAACTCGAGGGTGTTTAACGATGAGATATTGAACATGCCTCCATAAAAAATCAGAAAATAAAACATAACGAAACAATTGAGAAAAAAAACAAACATAACCCAATCGCTATAGACATTAAAATTACAACATGATGTTACAGGGAAACTCTGGAACCTATCATTAATTTCAGTGATTGAATTTCCACTAAAAGAATGTTCCAAAAAAATATTATAGATGCAGGTTTCCTGCAAAACTAACTCATCAAAATGTTCATGATAAAATTTGTGTTCAAGAGTAGGAGACAAAATCATAGCACATGAATCTTCATGAGATAAATCAATTTTTAAATTAGTTCACTTCATCCAGAATGTAATTCTTTATCATCATCATCACGATATTGATCATAAATTACCTCCTCTTTGAAGTAAGATTGATGATATGAATTAACAGAGTCGTAAAATATTTGAGAAGAAGATTCTAGAAGAGCGTTAATGACCAAAGAATTATCGTCTAAATGAGTGATAATTTCATAATTTTCAGAACTAACGATAAAATTGTTTTCAACCGCAAGATTAAAATGGTCATTATTTAATGAAATTAGATGTGAAAACATATAAGGATAAATAAATTAATGAATACCAGAATATAATGGTGGCTAAAAAGAGTCACCTTAACAATTCGCCCTATTATCATAATTCTAGTTTAATGAAATTCTTTCCATTGTAGAAATGTGTTCTGAATTCTTAGAATTCACCTTAAGAGAAGATAAATTAACATATTCATTATTTAAATCTTGTTGTTGATTAGATTCTATTGGGCTTACTTTCTAACCACAAGAATCATTAGAAATTGGTTATTGAAGACTTATAAATGAATTATATGCGTCTTGTTCTTCATTGTTTAATTTATTACCATCAGAATTAGAAGAAACAAGAGAAGAACAATGCTCAATCAAATCTTCACTTGATGGTAAATAACATAAATGAAATTGATAAGAAAGTGACCTAAATTTCTTAGAAAAATAATCTCAAGAGTAAAAATCCTGTAGATCTCATTGTGAGCAGTAATATTGAAAGATTCACATATATCTACATAATTTCAAATATGATCTAAGGCAAAAAAAAATTACTCTCACCCTCAAAATTTAAATTAGACAAGGACTCAATGTTCTTCTTTGTCATGCTGCTAGTAGGTTTGGATCAGATGAAAGCATGACTTAATGTAGGAATGCATATAGGAGCCAAGATTAGTTAAAAATGATAAAACAAACTTTCAAATAGATAAACTAGCTCAAGGCCCTCCTTCTAGCGTAAAAAATGTTGAATGGATCGAAAATCTCTTCCTACAACATTATAAGGGAGACCACTTGGTCGCAAACTTAGAGCAGCTCCTTTTCCATTGAAATTGTGGTTATGACTGGTTAAATTAGGTTCAGTTTCCTTCTCTCTATCTCCATTGGCTTAAAATATGACTTTCACCTACCAATAGAGAAAAGACAAGAGATCAACCCTCTTGTTGATCAAGCAAGAAAGTGATCCTTAAGTTGATCAGGGGCTTAGCCAAGCCACAACTAATGTTTACCTCTTTCGGAAGAGGACTCCTAAAATTCAGAAAATAGAACTGTATAATCTAAGATGCATCTAATCCTAGACCTATCTCGATTGAAGGAAGGATTATTCCTTCTCTCAACCAAGAGCAACCTAAAAGGATGGGAAAAGAAGTGTGTAGGAATTGAAGTAAAATGAATGAATTGGGGAGATGTCATTATTAGAATGCATGGTATAGAGTAGGATAGAACAGTGTTGGGTGCGGGATCCCCCAAGGATAGTTTTGGGGCTATAAGCCCATATTTTGGTCAAATTTTGTAATCCAAGTATAAAGACTATGCATTTTCTGGTCACAAAGCGCGTAGATGTTAAATATTCATAGGGTTGTTCACCCTTATTTTGGAAATGTAATGTCAGCTGTAGAAGATCTACCCATGGTTCGTAGACCATGGGATTGTATAAATAGAGCTAAGCTCTAACTAGTTTAAAAAAGAGGCAAGAAAGAGTGAAGATATGATGTATGAGAGATAGTTGTGAAGTAGAAATCTAAGTCTTGGGGTTGTAGTGTAGGTAGAGGCTCTGTAGCTGAGTGCACAGAGACCTAGAAGTCCACAGCTGAGTGCGCAGAGCTCTGCAGCTGAGTGCGCAGTGCGGGTCGAGTCTCTAATTGTTCAGAATTATCAATAAAGAGAAGTATTCTACAAATTCTACATCTTTCTTTCCTGTTTATGCATCTTGTTATGTTGGGTATGAATTTCACTTATAATTCTTATATGATGCATGAATATATGTAATTGTGTTGGTTAAGTGAATGCAAGTAAGAACATTTGTTTATGCAAAGCTAACGAAGATCTGTTAATAAGATAAGTAAGACACTTAGCCTAGTTTGGGAGATATCATAGATCGCTGCCCTAGCAACGCGAAAGTCCCTGAGCTGCATGTTAGGGCTACGCGAAAGCCAATTGTACCCTTTTGTGAAGGTACTGAAGGGTGGAGCAGAGGGCTAAGCAACATGTTTGAAGGCATGTATAGCCAGAATAAACCAACATCACATCAGTCTCAAGGGTGAGGAAACTTGGTTCCAGCATCCCCCCATACTTCTTTGGGTGAGACTTCAGTCCGCGCTACACGGGCTGATGTCGAAAGGGCTAGTAGTGTAGGGATTTGTTTGGCTAACTAATGTTGAACCTCGGTCAAGCCCCCCTCAAGCCAACAAATGGTTATGTTGTCGGGACTAGAATCTGCATAAGAGATGTGTGATGTTGTATCAATGGAATCCAACTAAGAAGTAGATTGGAGATTGGTTAGATAGAAATATCCACGAATTCATGGCACAGGAGAATAAAAACCCGCGACCGTCAAAAGAATAGTGGCTGGACTGATACCTGTATATGGAGATCCATGAAATCTTTTTCACCTCCTTTCTAGTTGATCTATACGAGTGGATCGCGAAGCTAGTAGATAGCCAAGGAAGGTGGAGGCTTGAAGGTCCTATTGTGTGGACCCCAGAGCTAGTGCAAAGGTTGGAAGCATCGAAGGATAAGATCACCCGTGCTATCGATCATTGGCTCGATCACATCATGGGAAGATTTGTGACTGAATTCATGGTTGACACCTCAGTTAGCTATAGTGAGGCGAAGCGATGCTTTTTCAAAGGACCGCGAGGTAAGTACGTAAAATCTTTGAATACTTGGATTAAAATGATGTTGTGCAAAAAATGGGTTATGCAGCTACCTTAATGTTCAAGACTACGCGAAGCGGAAAATTTTACAGAAACGAAGGAAATAAGGGTCCAGAGCATAGCCCCTTGATTTCATCTCCATGAAGGGATGAAGAAGGGATAACAAAGGTCCCTCCACGAAGTGCTATTCAGTTGATAAGACAAGGATTCCCATGAATACCACCTCTGGCCACACCACCTCTGACTTCATTGCCATCGCCTCCAACTTCACCCGTACCACCTCCACCTCCATCGCAATTCAGTATGGAAAATATAGTGAAGTTTCCTTTGTTCAAACGCTTGGGAAATGAGGACCCAAACCAATTTTGGTTCATTGTGAGGATTGTATGGGAAGCTCAAGGTGTTATAGATGATGACATAAAGAAGGTGACACTGGTTAGTGCTTTGCAAGATCACATGCTAACCTGGTACATTAAGTACTCCAACGATAACCCGAATGCTAGAGTAGCAGACATCCAAGCAGCACTAAATAGGGAATTTATTTGGCCTAAATCTGAAGCACAATCGATTGTGGGATTCAAAGAGATCGTGATGCAACCAAATGAGACACCTTGGGAGCTTAATCAGAGGCTGAAATGTACAATCCATGAAGCCAACATGAAGTTGACAGATGGACAGCATCACGAGTGGTTTGTAGCTTCACTACTACTATACTTAAGGAGTGAATTGTTGCAGCAGAAGATAACAACTCAGGAAGAGGCCTTGGAGATTGCCATGGGACTACATGAGACTCTGATGCAAGATCCTAATCTAGGAGTCCAGTAGATCCATGCGTAGCTGAAGAATTTGTGCCTTGAGATGCAAAGTCTAAAGCAGGACAGGACGGTTTGGCTAGAGGTGCACGAGGAGAACTAGTAGAAAATAAGAAATTAGTGAGTAGGTGACTACAAAACTTAGTAACCATCGCGTTTCCAAGTGAAATACTACCAAAAATGAGCAATATTAAGTGACCTAACTAAAAATGACTAACATAAATCACTAATTTAGTCACGGATTAAAATATGTGACTAGCTAATAAGTAATACAACTAAAAATGACAAAAATGAATGACTAATTTAGTCTAAAAACAAAAATACAACTATCTAACAAGTACTGCAAAAATATGAATCATTTTTTTATGTTAGTGTCAAGCAATCTAAACTTACAAGTGATAGGGGATTGAAAGGTTATCCTTCCTTAAACATGTCTTCATTCTCACATGGTGTATAGGTGAGCCAAATTTGCACTATGTATCTCTAATAATTTGTAATTTAAAAAATATATTTCGTAATAAAAAAAATATTTTATGTATTTTTTAAAAATCTATTCATTGAATCTAATTGGATGTAGTTCTAATTTGAAATTAATTTAAAGGGAAATTTTAATTTTTAAGACTATTGTAGGAATTTACAGGGTAAGTTCCTCAAACAGAACACCAAAAGGACACCGCTCACAATAGATCACAGATTAATACACCAGTATTGTTGACGTAGTTAAAACCCTCAAAGAGGGAAATAGTCCATGGCCTACGCCAACGCAGCCACTTCAGGAAATTTATTAATAAAAGAATGAAAATTTACATAAGCCTCTCCCATGAACGGTTACCCTACAAATGACCCTCCATGCTCTTTAGATAGATATCATGGACCAATCAAGTGTTAAGCCATGGATCAAGTGTCGGTAATACCAAGGAGAGAATGAACCATCGGATCACTACATATCGTGACCGTTAGATTGTAAGTTACAAAACTACGTAGTAAAGAAACACACTTTACATAACTCTACACTAGACCAAGTTATACTTAACTATTTCCTATGTGTCAGCATATCCTAACATCCCCCCTTAAGAACAACTTGGGATAGGATTGAAGGATGTACAAATATGACACAATAAGATAAGGAAGGAGGCATTAGATCTATCCCCCCTTAGTGACAACTTCTTGAACTCCAACAATAAATAGAAGTTTAGTAAACTTCGCCTTTGTGAGAGCCTTTGTAGAGATGTCTGCAACTTGATCATCTGTTGAACAATATTGCACTTCAAGAACATGGTCGTGAATGCGCTTTCTGATGAAATGCATGTGTAGTTCAATCTGTAATCTGCACTGATTTTGGACTGGATCTTTGCATAGTTGAATGGCACTTTGATTATCACATCAATGTGAAGTCGGATGCTACTGTTAAAAGCCAAACTCTGACAGGATCTGACAAAGCCACAGGGCTTCCTTAATAGCTTCTATAGCACCACGATATTATACTTCTGCTAAAGAAAGAGAAATGGGAATTTGTTTCTTGCAAGCCCATGTAATAGGTCCTGAACCAAGAGTGAACACATAACTCGCAGTAGACTTCCAATCATCAGGGTCACCATCCCAATGACAATTAGTGAAGCCAACCAATAGAGGAGATGCTTCTACACTGTAATAAATCCCAAACTGAATTGTACCTTGAACATAAAGAAGTATTCTTTTAGCTTCTTTCCAATGACTTTCATGTGGGTTTTGCATAAACCGAGAAATAAGGCCAACAACAAAGGAAACATCAGGACGAGTATGGGTGAGATACAAAAGTTTTCCTACAAGTTGATAGTATAAGGTAGCATCAAATTCAGGGGAAGTACAAGTGACTGAAAGTTTGGCTCCAGACTGAAAGGGAGAAGGGGTTGGCTTACAATCTTCCACGTGAAAATGGCATAGAAGATCACAAGCATACTTGGACTGGGAAAGTGAAATACCTTCCTTGGATTGCAAGACTTGAAGACCAAGAAAATAATGCAAGTGTCCTAAGTCTGTCATTTCAAACTTCTTTTTAAGGCTAGACTTCACATGGTTTATAAGGTTGGGATCACTACCAGTATGGATAAGATCATCAACATAAAGAACAAGAATGATAAAAGACTTGCCCACTTTCTTGGTGTAGATAGTACTGTCAGAATGATACCTAGAAAAGCCGGTTTCTAAAAGAAAGCTATCCATTTTGGCATACCAAGCCCGAGGAGCTTGATTGACACCATAAAGGGATTTCTTAAGTTGACATACAAGGTTGGAGTCTGTTTGTATAAAGCCAATAGGTTGTTCCATATAGATTTCTTCATGCAAGTCCCCATGTAAGAAGGGAGATTTAACATCCATCTGATGTACTTGCCATTTGAAAGAGGCGGCAAGGGAAAGAACAAGGCAGATAGAGTTCATTTTGGCAACAGGGGAGAAGGTTTTAGTATAGTCAATGCCTTCTACTTGGAAAAACCCTTAGCAACAGGGCGAGCTTTATGTTTGTCAACTTTTCCATATGATCCATACTTGGTTCTATAAACCCATTTGCATCTAACTAGTTTTCATCCCTTTGGTAGAGGAACAAGATCCCATGTATCATTTGCCAATAATGAACGATATTCTTCATTCATTGCTACGTCCCAATCTAGATGGCCTGAAGCTTTTGTAAAGGTGTCAGGATCATAATTTGTTGAAGCTTGAGCTAGTAAAGAAGAGGCTCTATCGAATTGAGAACGTGTACATCGCTGATCTGTAGGATCACTGGCAAGAGTGCTTGCTACATCCCGAGTAGCACAGACCCATTTTGGAAGCTGAGGAGTTGAAGGAGGATCTTGAGAAGGTGGGGGAGGATTTTCATCCTCGCTTTCATCATCTGAAGAAGAAATGTTTTCAAAAGTAGATGAGATAAAGAGAGGCGGCACATCTGCCAAACTAGGCTCGTAGGCCGATATATTTTCAAAAAACATTACATGTCTTCTAATGATAACATTTTGGACTTAAGTGGAATAAGTCTGTATCCTTTGACATCTTCAGAATATCCAACAAAAATACATTTTTCACTCTTAGGTTCTAAAAATTTATGTTTCTCATCTGGAATATGGGCCCATGCTTCACTTCCAAAAACATGAAAGTGAATTACATCTGGTTTAATTGAGCTCCATGCTTCTTCTGGAGTGATATTCTTTAAAACCTTTGTAGGAGTGCGATTTATTATGTAATTTGCACAGATAATTTCTTCTACCCAAAAATTAAGACTAAGTCCTTTAGATTGAAGCATACAATTAGCCATTTCCTTTAAGGTGTAATTCTTCCTTTCAGCTACATCATTTTATTGTGGAGTATATGGAATAGTATGTTGCATTTGAATTCCATTCTCAGTTCAAAAGTTGATGAATTTGTTGTTAACATATTCTCTGCCATTATCAGATCTTAGCTTAAGAATTTGATGTCCAGATTGTTTTTCAACAAAGGCCTTAAAGGCCAAGAACATGTTAAATACTTCACTCTTGAGTTTTAAGAATTATACTCAAGTGCATCTGGAGAAATCATCAATGAAAGTTAAGAAATACTTGTAGCCAGAGAATGAAACAACTGGAAGTGGACCACATAAATCACTATGCACAAGCTGTAAAGGGGATGAGGTGTGCCAAGAGGCAAATTTTTCAAAACTATCCTAATGATGTTTTCTGAGTACACATCCAGAACAAACACCATCTCTGCAGGATACCATTGGAAGACCTATCACCATATTTTCTTTACATAGATTCTGAAGGGAGCAATAGTTTAAGTGACCAAATCGCTCATGCCAAAGTTTGCTCACATCATCATTATGAGCAACAAATACCGAGGGACGATTTGATGACCCAAAGTTGTTAAACTTATACAACCTTGTAGAATCATCAGCAATGCCAGTAGCTAAAATCTGTCTAGGATCTCTTAGGTCCTTAATTACAACATCATGAGGTGAAAATTAAATGATATTACCTTCACATGAATGAGATATTTGATATACAGATAGAAGGTTGCACGATAAGGTTGGAACACATAATACATCACTAAATTGACCATTGTTTATATGAACAGTTCCAGTCCCTATAACAATAAGAGATCTATCATCACCAA
Organism: Pinus taeda; assembly: GCA_000404065.3. Taxonomy (NCBI): domain Eukaryota; kingdom Viridiplantae; phylum Streptophyta; class Pinopsida; order Pinales; family Pinaceae; genus Pinus; species Pinus taeda. The sequence continues at coordinate 110,925 of APFE030238005.1, forward strand.
CATATATATTTTTGGTATTACAATCATTTAAAGAAGAAAACATGGCTTTGTTTTTGGCCATGTGATAATAAGCTCCAGAATCAATGAGGCACTCATGAGAATTAGAAGAAGAAGATACATTTAGTGCATATCCGAACCAAGATGTTTGATAACCACATGCAGAAAGTGTTATTCCTGAAGATGAAGTTGAAGTTGAAGAGTGCTCCAAATGGATGTTATACTTCTTCATTGTTGCTTCCAAGGCTTCCATCTTCTTAAAGCATTTGGACTCTAAGTGGCCATCTCGATTACAAAAGTGACAATGTCTATCATTCTTCTTCCCTTTGTTTTTATTTGCCTTATCATTTTGTTGAAATGATTTTTCATTTTGAGGCTGAAATTGCTTAGGACCCTTGTTTGGTTTAGGACCATTCTTTTTAGGATATGACTTCTTAGGATTCTTTGAATTTGGTTGCTACTGGGTGACTAAGGCTTTCTTAGAAGAGTTTTCAAGAATAAGAAAACCAAGGTGTAAAATTTTTTCGTGTTCTCTTATTAAAGAATCACAAAAGAAATCAAAGGAAGGGGACTTGTAGTCTTGTCCTTGTGAACTGAAGGCTTCTCATGTAGAATGGAATGTGGAAACAAACACAGAGTAGGCTGGTCCCAACTTAGTAAGAATGGAATAGATAAGGTTACCATCTTATTTCTTAACCTTAACACCTTCCAAGAGAAGTATAAAGGTCTTGAACTTGGACAAAAAATATTCAATGGAAGAAAAATTATTGGGGTCTAATGTAAGCAACCCATTTTTGAGTTGATGGGCTCTAAGTTCATTTTTAGTTCCAAAAACTTTAGTGATCTGTTCCATTGCTTCATTAGGAGTATCACGTTCTGCGATATGGAATCTAAGCTCTAGAGAAATAGACATCCCTATCAACCCACATGCTTGATCTTGCCTATTTTCCCATTTGGCTGCATTATCTTCATCTTTCGGTTTGGTTCTTGGCCCGAGGCTATTTTGTAAATACCTTTACCTCTAAGTAAATCCACAATGTAGGACCACCATTGGAAGTAGTTGGTACTGTCAAGAATAAATTGGCATGGAATTTCCATTTTAACATGAAATTAAGATATAGATGTTGAAACTAAGTGTTCTAATGGAAATATCTCGAAAAATTAGGCTAATTCAAAAAAACGGCTCTGAAAACGGCTTCCCGATGAAGAAATTATGGTTTTTTAAAGAAAAGTTGTTGAAGATGCTGACGAAGTGCAGGAATGTGCGGACATGAATGATAATGTTATATTTAAAAAAGAATCTTCCCCCTTTCCAAACTTAATCTAATTAGCTCAACAAAGAGAAAGACTTGAACTCAAGACCTCTATTCTCATAAACTAACTTTGGACCAAGTGAGCTAGTTTAAAAAGTTAGTAATTTTTGGAAGAGAGGAAGGGGGTTTGTTTTTTTTTTTAGTCACCAAAGATTTGGGGTACGTGCTTACTTGAGAAAGCTATTTTTTTCCTACAAAATGGACATACAAAAAAAAAAAAAAACTTATGGTTTGAAGTTAGCTTTACTTGGAAACTAACAATTTTCCTCAATGTTTCTAATTTTCTGAGATCACACTAAGGTGCGACGGAAAAGAGCATACGCATGAGAAAAAAAACTTCCTTTCTATTTATGATTTGCCCAGATTGCACAAAGTCACGAGGCAAAGAACATACATAGAAATGAAAGGTGTAGATCTGGTAATAAAAAACAAAGAGATAAATAAACTGAAATAAACAGAGAGAAAACAACTAGAAACTGCAAATAAACATTGTATACCTCCAGATCCTAAAAATTACATAGCTAGGGCTACCGGAAACATTTTCGCATGAAATGAAAGGGGTTCCTCACTGGAACAGATGCTCCTAACACAATAGAGCAGTCCTCTTAGCCTGAAAGTAGTCAGAAACAATAGATCTAGGAAATGGCAGTCGGATGCAGTTCTACCGGCTTCAGATTTGGATCACCAACGGATGCGGCCCTCATATAGCTCTAATACCATGTAAGAATTTACAAGGTAAGTTCCTCAGATAGAACACCAAAGGAAACCTCTCACAACAGATCAGAGATCAATACACCAGTATTGTTGACATGGTTAAAACCCTCAAAGAGGGAAATAGTCCACGGCCTGAGCCAACGCGGCCACTTTAGGCAATTTATTAATAAAAGAATGAAAATTTACATAAGCTTCTCTCATGAAGGGTTAACCTAAAATGAACCTCCATGCTTTTTAAATAGAGATCATGGACCAATCGGGTGTTAAGCCATGGATCAAGTGTCAGTAATACTGAGGAGAGAATGAACTATTGGATCACTACATATTGTGATCGTCGAATTGTAAGTTACAAAAGTGCATAGTAAAGGAACACACTTTACCTAGCTCTACACTAGACCAAGTTATACTTAACTATCTCCTATGTGTCAGAATATCACAACTATAATATCAAATAAAAACTACTTTAATTTCATATTAACCGACCTACATCCATCTTAACCCTAGATCTATCAAGCATTGAGGGGGGTCCAATCTCTCAAGGTGCAAAATTTTTTTCTATTGTAAAACTTGAGGAAATGTTTTCACCTCGAGAGATTGGATCTCTCTGGGCACTCGATAGTTATAGGGTTAATATGGATTTAGGTTGGTTATATAATACTATATAATATATCTATATATATATTTGTGTCTCTTTGTTATTGCCTCTCTCTATCTCACCCACCAAACATACACACATACATTATCTCCCTCTCTTCCCCTTCTTTGTCTATCTCTCTCTTCCTCATCTCTCCCTCTCTATCTATATCCTTCTCTCTCCCACTCTCCTCTCTCCCTCACTCTCTCTCCATGAGTCCCTTGTCAGCCCCTCTCTCTATCCACCTTTCTCCCTCTATGTTTTTCTTGTTCCCTCCCTCTCCTACCCCCTCCAATTACATCTCTCTCTCCTCATCTCTATCTTCCTTCCTCTCTATCCCTTATCTCCCACCTCCCTCCATCTCTCCCCCGAAAATCACTCTCCCCCTCTCTCTCTTTCGTCCAACTCTATCACTATCTTCCCCCCTCCTTGTCCTTCTTCGTCTCTATGTCTCCATCTCTCTCCCTTCCGCTTCTCTCCCTATCTCTATCCTCTCCTCTTCTTTCTCTTCCCTCCTCTCCTCTCTCCATCTCTCCCTTCTCACTCCTCTCTATCTCCACCTCTATCTCTCTATGTCTTTGTTCTTTCCTCCCTATCTCTCCCACTCCCACTCCATCTCTCTCTCTCTCTCTCTCTCTCTCTCTCTCTCTCTTGTCTCTCTTCCTTCCTCTCGCTCTCACTCTCCCACCTCACTCTGTCTCCCCCCCTCCATCACTATCTCTTTCTCTCTCTCTATCCTCCAACTTTTTCACCGTCTTGCTCCCTCTCTGCACCCCCTCCCCAACTCTTTCTTAAATTTGATCACATTGTATTACTCTCCACCCCCTCCCCAACTCTATCTTAAATTTGATCACATTGTATTGTGTTTAAGAAATTATCTAAATTAAAAAAACTTAATTGGTTGTAAGATATTAAACCTATATTTTGGATCAAACATGTCAAAGAATATAAAATAATGAAAAACTTTAAAAAATCATCCACTATTTTAATCTATTATAATTACTCAATTTGCTTGCTCTCATCCCTTCGATCCTTAGCTATGATGGAATAGATCCATCTTAGCTTAATTTTATTAAAACATTATTTTAATTTTTAGTAGTCATAAGGATAGAGGGTTTAGATATATGTCAAATTGCAACGTTTTTCTTTTAGATTCAATTAAAAAAGTGTTGTGTAATTAAACTAAAATAAAATATTTTTACTATGAAATAAGTTATGGCTTTTTGGCATGTGGTATTGATAAGCCATGGTATTGGCCCATGGTATTGCAACAAAGTGGATTTACAAGTTGATATCCATGGTAAAGTGAGGGTGAATATCCATGGTTAATAATCTTGTCATATTGTTATAAAATATTTCATTGTGAAATAATTTATGTTATTAAGCAAAGTCTTTTGGTAGAAATCATATGAGAGAATTTTTTGACTGATGGGAACCAACAAGTGTGGTTCATCATTAGGACCAGATGAAGAGGCAGACAATGGCAAAGGCTTAAATAGAGAGCAATGTACAGACATAATTTCAAGTAATGGCTATATTTGAACAATAATGTTTAAATTATAATATTAAAATATTGTTATAAAATATTTTTATTGTAAAATAATTTGTGTTTTTCTGGGCATGTGGTATTCATAATCCTGTTGGGTTGTGTTATATTCTTTCCACATAGTTCACAGGGGGTTTGAGGGGTACCCGTAACCCCACTTTATGGGGTCCAAGGCAGCGCCCCAGAAAATTTTGGTTTTGGACCCTATGTTAGGTTGGGCGGACCCACCTATGGTTTTGTGCATGATTTTCACACATGTTTTTTGGACGCGATG